>JACVVK020000380.1:432500-552500 GCA_018292915.2 Batillaria attramentaria
TAATGGTCTTCGATCGTGATGGGATCCAATAGATCTACTAAGATGACCACTATGGAGTTTTCAGAAATGGTCGGGATGTGACGCTGAAAGCGGGCACCGCACGGCATCTTTAAGTCAATCTTCAATCTTCCGGTTGGGCTTCAGTTGTGACCGTTGTCGAACCTGTGCGCGCATTTTTCAGGTATCATATGTGACCCGTTCTCGCAAAAGGGAACGTAAGTCGCGCTAGGCCGAACGCCGCTACAGGCGAAAAGAGTGCCGGGGGTCATCAGTATGGCCGCCTTGTGAGTAGCCAACTTCAACTGCTGATATCTCTGTTAATTTTAGTAGTACAGCTTTCATTCTTATATTGAATTAAACTGCATAACCAGTAGATTGCAGTGAGATACATACTTCAAAACAGATATTTTTTTTACTTATAGTCCCTTTTGTGAGAACGGTTCACATATGGCTAGATCGGTCCGGTTAGCTGTGTGGTGTTTTTTTGTTGTTTTTTTTTTTTTTGGGGGGGGGGGGGGAAGGAGATTAATTTTAGACAGGTGGTTTTAGTAGCCCGGCGGTGGCGGGCTGGCGGACTTTAATCCAGTTCCTGGGGCGGTCGGTGGTCTAGTGGTTAAGAGACTTGTCACCAATGCGAGAGGTCATGGGTTCGAGTCCCACTCGTGGCAAAGAATTTTTCCTTCTCGTATGTGGCACCGTTCTTTCGGGCCGACAGTCGGGGGTTCTTTCTGGGCACTCCGGCTTCCCCCCCCCCCCCCCCCCCTCTGCTTTGGAAATGTTCAGCCCATCAAATTTGAAAAATAAATGCGATTCTAAATTCCGAAATGTAAATAGCTGAGCTGACCCTTCGCACCACGCGATTGTCATGTGTTTATGTCCAGTGTGTGAGAGAATGCGTGTGATTCACGAGAGCGTGCGTGTTGGGTTCGGTTCATGGCGCTGTGAGGCGATTCATGAAATTGGGTTAATCGCCTATACAATACTCATTATTATTATTATTATGTCTGCATGGATTTAAATTTGGCTTAGTGGGAGTGTTGCACTTTGATTAGACTCGTGTTTGCTGCAATAAAAACCGCCGTCAAGGAACCGTCACAAGTTGATCTTGTCTAATATGCCGCCTTGCCCAAACCGAAAAAGATTCCAAAACGTGGAATACTCGTGCGCGGTACAAACTGTGCTATGTAAAACTGATAAGGTTGGTGAATTGAAAAGGACTCGAATGCAAGATCTAAGCCGGCCGTTGCGCTGCACCACTGAGTGATTCATATTCAAAGTGCACGAAACATTGCATGCACTATACCGATGTCGAAAGAACAAAATCAATGTTAGTCACCCGGGCACGTGTCGCTTCCTGACAGCACTAATCAGTTCATCTTCCATCTGAAAAAACAACAACAACAAAAAACCCCTCTCTCTCTCTCTCTCTCTCTCTGTGTTCTTTGAGTCAAGTTTAATCTGTAACTTGTGTCTACACGTTGTCTTTTTGTTTTCTTTATATTCCTGTAGTTTCTACATTTTCCGTCCTTCGTTCATATGTTCGTAGTTTAGCAACGGGAAGTTCAAATATGAAACACACACACACACACGCGCACGCACGCACGCACGCACCCACGCACGCACGCACGCACACACACACACACACACTGACACGCACGCACGCACACACACACACACACACACACACACACACACACACACACACACACACACACACACACACACACACTAGTACGCGTGCGCGAACACAAAGACAACAAAGAAAAACATCTGACGCAATGAATAATGTAAAAAAACAAAACAAAAAACCCCCCACTTAACTCAGAACGGTAACAGCACGGAGAAAAAATAAATAAAAGCACATCAAAATAGTATCTGGAGGTGGAGGGTCGTAGAAAAAAAATTGAGGGGAAGTTCAAACATAGACGTCAGACAATTTGTAATTCCAGGCAGCTCACTTTCTGTTTTAACAAAAAAAAAAATCTAGCTTTTCCGTTGCCTAGGAACCAGGTTTAGAGACTGCCTTCGGTGATGGCTGATTCACTACCGTGGGGAAAAAAATCGACACTGAGTTCTCGGATTCCTCTCACGATATATCTGCACATCCTTTCTCTTCCAAACACACACAGCGGATGAATGAACATATTCTGCCGTCCCTACTTGCTGCTAAATGATCTCGACGACAAGACTGAAATTGACGTCAGATAGCAGAAAATGTGGAGCGTTAAAGGGGTTAATATTAAATCACGCTACATGTACCATTTTTATGCTCGCATACGGTTCTGAGCCGTCTATCATCACGCAACTTACATTTTTTTTTTTTTTTTTTTTTGGGGGGGGGGTCTTATCACTGGTACTTGTTCTTGGTTTTTAATTGTCTCTGCCTGTCCTTTATCATTTCTACTCAGTTGTATTGTCTGTTTGTTTGCTTGGATTTTGTTGTTGTTGTTTTTTGGTTTGGGTTTTTTTTTAGTGTGTGTGTGTGTGTGGGGGGGGGGGGGTGCTCTTTTACTTTTCTTTTTTTAGTTGTTCTTACGTAGTGTACATTGAGTGAATGTGTTGTTTTATGTTTTTGTTTTTTGAGTTCGGTTTTAGATTGTAGGGCGCCTAGAGCTCGTTCCCCGGGGATAGGCGCCCTATAAATACTATTGTTTTAATGTTGTTGTTGTTGTTATACCTGGACAGGGACAGCGTCTGTACTGAATGCAGGTACTGAGCCGACAGAAGTGTGCTCGATGACTGAGGCGTCTATCACTGACACTGAGCGCTCCAGTAGTGTAACAGCAGTCGTAGAATTTGAATGTCTGACATCTCGCGCAAAGTGTAAAAAACATTGTATCGCATTGAGAGCTGTACTAATCATCAAGATAGAGTATTTCGAGCGTACAGGCGCACTCGCGAGCGAAACTGTGTTCCAAAACATAAGTTCGCTCAGCAAAGATGGAATTACCCCGCTTAAATGCAAACTAGCGGCGGCTTATATGGTGGTTCACACAGTTTGCTGTCAGTAGTAACACAAGGGCTGTTTACAAGTTCTGATACGTGTTGATGGAATGCGGCAGCAGACACCGGAATCCTTGCTTGTATCGATTTGTTGAGAAGAACGCTTTTGCAAAGTGCAGCACGTCACGAACTTTCCCTGAAACGTCTCTGCTCTTCAATACGTTCACAGTAGGAAGATCCATACATCTGCCTCAATTTCTTCATTATCACTAATGTCTTCTTTCACTTTGTTCTGGCAATATCAGACTTGCACTCCTATTGTGGACATCATTATTAAAGGTCTGCTATCTCAACAAAAAGCCACGAGCAGTGTGTTGTTAAAAACTATCCGTCTGTGCAAATTACACGGTCAACTCTGTCACAGTTACAGGGTTTTCAGCGTCCCTTAAAACCACTATAAAAGCCAAGGGCAGCCTGATTTCACAGCTCAGTTTGCGTTTTGACACTGAGAGAGAAATATCACTGAGGCGCGAGCGTCAGTGCAGCACACAACACCCGCAAGACGCTGTAACGATGTGTCTCCCCCACTGACCAAAAGCACAATGAAGTCACTGCAAACTCACGCTCTGGTTTTATAAGGATCTTCGGAACGATGAAAATTCTGCGACTGTGACAGAGTTGCCTGCATTATGAACAGTCGCACAAGTCGCAGTTAAAAAAACAAACAAACAAACAAACACACACAAAAAACCCAGTGTTTGCGGTTTTTGTTGAGTGCAGACCATCAATGCATACAGAACAGAATGTTGAATGCGGAATGCACTGTCCATTTCTAAGGGGAAAGAGAATAATAATTGCCTGAGTACTTCCATCACAGGGAGGCACAGACCGAGACGTCACAGCCAGAATCGGCAAGGCAAGGGCAGCAATGGTCATGCTGAAGAACGTCTGGGCATCCAAAGTTGTCAGCATAAGAACCAAACTCCGCATCTTCAACTCCAACGTGAAGTCAGTTCTGCTCTACGGATGCGAAACATGGAGGACAACAAAGACGATGCAGCAGAAGATCCAGACATTTCTCAACACCGGTCTGAGGCGCATCTTCAACATCCGATGGCCAGAGAAGATCCGGAATGAAGAGCTGTGGGAGCGAGCGGGGCAGGAACCAGTGGTCAAGCAGATCCTGCGGAGGAAGTGGGGCTGGAATGGACACACCCTCAGGAAGCCAGCATCCAGCACCACACGCCAAGCCCTGACATGGAACCCGCAGGGGAAAAGGAAGAGAGGCCGGCCTCGCAACAGCTGGAGGCGGGACACTGAGGCAGAGCTATGTAAGCAGGGTACCAACTGGACTGGAGTGGCAAGACTAGCCCAGAACAGAGTGCGATGGCGAAGGGTTGTCGATGGCCTATGCTCCACGTGGAGCCAAGGGCCTAAGTAAGTAAGTAAGTAGAGTACTTCCATCCCCGGTATCACCTACATTTATCTGGATTGATTAGAAGTTTTTGTTTTGTTTTGTTTTCCTTCAGATTTTTAGTCTCACGATATGTCGTTCTGTTCTGTATAGGTTGTGTTTGACATATAGTACCACTTCGAAACCTGCAGATGGAATTGTCTCTCATTCCGAGCTCTACTAACCATTCAGATTGACTATTCCAAGCGAGCAGGCGCACTAACAAACGAAACCGTTGCAAAAAATAAGTCACGTTCTGTGAAGTTTAGTGAACGCAGAAATGGTGCATTCAGCTTAGAGATACATTATGGAAAGCAGTTTTTATTTTTCTCTGCCAACTGTTCAGTTGTTGGGTGAGCGGTGGTCTAATAGGTAGCACGTCGGACTTAGCCGCTAAGTTACTGAACGGCCGTCACCGTTGTCACCACGAAGCGTGGGTTCAAGCCCACGTCGAGCTTGTGATATGTGATACCGGTTTTTTTGCTGGCTACCGGGCTGCTCATTGGGATTTCTCTCCGGGTTGTGCGGCTTTTCTCCCCCCAGCAAAAAAAAAAAAGAAAAAAAAAAGAGGTTTGTTGGGTGGCGCTGCTTCGCAGCGACGTGCTTCCCCGGCCTTGGGGAAGCAACCCCAATTTCCCGAAAGGGACAATAAAGTATATTTTGAGCATTATTTTGCATCTTCCACTTATGTGGGGGGGGGGGGGGGGGGGGGGGGATGCGAGGAAGGAGGGAAAATTTTTATGGGAAGAGGGGACGTGCATCTGTACATCTTCCAACATAAATATCAAAATATGTGCAGTGTGGTGCCACTTGGTGTTCAGTTTTGAAGAACTGCATAGTTTTCTTGCGTAATTTTCTTATAGCAGGAGCGATTGCGATTCTTTCTTGGGGAAACAGCAATGAGACAAACACAGATATCTGAAGAATGGCTGAACAATTTTGGTATTTTAGTAAATCAATAGTCTTATGAAGTGATTAAAAATGGTTAATTAATTTATCATCAGTGCAAAAACGACAAACAGGAAAACAGGCAATACAGCAACTGAACTTTACCTCAAGCATGTTTATTTCACAAACTGCCGAACAGTTACAATTTCAACTTTGATCCATCTATACACAAGAGCTACGAAGCAGGGTACACCAACACCACAGTTCCACTTTCTCCTTTGAAGTATATTCTTCTTTACAAACAGGCTTTATATTATATTTCACCTTAGTTATATATTTTATCATTTGCATTCAAATGTGCTATGTTGAAAAAAAAAAACCCAAACCAAACCAAACCAAAACAACAACAACAACAACAACAACAAACAAACCACATTTCATTACCCAAACCCCAATCAATTCGCTGCTTAACGTGCATGTAATAATCTTCATTGCTAAATCACAAGCAACGATTTGTATCCATGGCATCCGTGTCAAAAGTCCTCCTAACCACAACGAAAGTTCTGGGTACATAGTCAAACAAGATACATGCTCTCCTGCTTTGGGTGTGATCTTGAATGGCCTAGCCTGGTGGCCAGCCCATCTGCCGCCCACCCATCACGTGAATGTGGAGATGGTACACTGACTGGGCTGCATCCGGTCCGTTGTTGATTACTGAAACACCAGCGCAATGTACCATCAAACTCAATTAAACAGTCGGCAATACAATAACAATAGAAATGTAAATAATAACAATAAATATCAGCTTCAAAGTAACAATGATCAAAACAGTTCACCAGGATCAGAGGAAGCAGGATGGCCGAGCTGGTAGAGTCGTTTGACTTTCATTGTTTGGGATGTGAGTTTGAATCCCCGCTGAGAGCCAAATGTTCATGCTGGCTTTTTCTCATTGTCCTGTCTTTGATATCACCAGCATGTAGTGAAAAAAAAGACGTTAAACTCCCAGACACACTAACAGCCTCGCAAATATCAGAATAGCAAAAGGTTAAGTTAGTCTGTGCTCAATGTCTTCAGTACAAGAGTGATTACAGACGGCTCCAGCAGACAGGTTAAAGAGGTAAGTGACAGCTACCCTAGCTGAACAGTCCAGATGAACAGTCCAGCTGAACACTATTGGGGTGGTCGGTAGTCTAGTGGTTAAGAGACTTATCACCAATGCGAGAGGTCAGGGGTTCGAGTCCTACTCGGGGCAAGAATTTTTCCTACTCATATGTGGCACTGTTCATTCTGGCCGAAAGTCGGGGGTTCTCTCCAGGTACTCCAGCTTCCTCCCCCTCTGCTTTGGAAATGTTCCGCCCACCAAATTTGAAGAATAAGTGCAATTATAAATTCCGAAATTTAAACAGCTGAGCTGACCCTTCGCACCACATGATTGTAATATGGTTATGTCCAGTGTGAGAGAATGCGTGTGATACACGTGAGCTTGCATGTTGGGTTCAGTTCGCGGCGCTTTGAGCCGATTCATGAAAGTGGGTAAAGCGCCTATACAATACACGTTATTATTATTATTATTATTGAATCCAGACAGACCGTGACAAGTTACGCAAACAATGCCAGTTCACACAGCTAGAGTAAATACGGAACTTGTAACTCACCGACACGATATCCTTTCTCAAGTTTCTCCTGCTCAGCAACGACGCGGGCCACAAGCAACAGATGCCCCAACAGCTGCAACAGGTAAAACGTACACAACAATCCATGATTTCAATGCTTGCGTTTTTCAAGTTCCTAGCTACAGTTGTCCGAGGTACTGGGGCAGTGCAAAACTAGTTGACTGCCAGAAGCTACTGTCAAGGAATCATCCGTTCACAGCAAACTCCTATGAAACCAGCACCCCAGTATCACAATGGCTACATTCCATGGCTATTCCGTGAACGAAAGGAAAGATTTACTGGATTACCGGAGGAACTGAGGGGAAGGGGGTCATGATTATGAAAATGGACATGATGGTTTCGATATGGATGACACAGGCTCAGTGAAAGGCAGGGTTGCGGTCAAATACTATTCAAATAAAATAAAGAAATACATGCAGTTCAGTTGATTATTTCCCTTTTTTTTTTCTTCTTTTTTTTTTTTTTTTACTATGACTTTATTGTCCCTTTCGGGAAATTCGTGCTGCTTCACCTGGGTGAAGCGCGTTGCCACGGTGCAGCACCATCCAATGTCCTCTTTTTCAATTTTTTTTTTTCAAATTATTTATTCATTTATGGCAGGGGGTAGGCACAAAGGTAACGTGATGACAGATGACTTTTTTTGAGGGGGGGGAGGGGGGTTGGAGGGAGGCGGGGGGCTGGTGGAGGTGGGGCTGGGTGGAGGGGGGGGGGGTCATGTACACTGACCATTTCATCTTCAGGCTGGGCGTCACTGAGATTTGCCAGTGGCTTCCTCGGTATCACCAAGAAATGCACTGGGGCTTGCGGGCTCACATCTCTGAATGCCAGGCACTGAAAATAAAAGAAACCATTTCTGCTGCATCCCCTGGGCAAGGCTCACTACACACAAACACAGCTTTGAGTTTTCATGCCATACAGTATCACCAATTCAGAGGTCAAGTCATCTGGATCCCATTTGTTGGCGATGTATTAGTATATTATGGTGTAGCAGGCTAGTCCTCAGTACACATTATCCATCTCTTCTGAGGCGTTCAAGGTGCTGCAGGCTGGAGAAATAAGCAAGTGTCCACCCTGCCATTCACTCTAGCGAGTAACAATATTTCTGTTTTCCACGCCATGGGCCGCAGCCTACTCTTCTCAGAAAGATGGATGTGCTATTCGCAGCAAGCACACTTGATATTTGTGCATGTGTGAGTACACAAGAGCAAGGCTGCATGTGATTACACGACATTGTACAACCATCACCCCCCCCCCTCCCCCCACCAAAATGAAGTTCTGCAGCAAACATCTTACAAAAGATAATTATATAAAAGACTGTAACCTTGTCATCTTCATATATGATATCTGCTGGGATGGACTTGTCCAGGATTTTGGAGAAAATGGTTGGTTCTCTGGTCTTCGTTGCTGCTTGGGCTTTGGATACTTCATCTGAACATGCAGGTGCTGAGCAGTGCTGAAACAAGGAGGAGGAAAAGTCAGTATGATAGGTCAATAATAAATAATAATAATAATGAGTATTGTATAGGCGCTTTACCCAATTTCATGAATCGGCTCAAAGCGCCGCGAACTGAAACCCAACACGCATGCTCACGTGAATCACACGCATTCTCTCACACACTGGACATCAACACATTATAATCACATGGTGCAAAGGGTCAGCTCAGCTATTTACATTTCGGAATTGAGAATTGCATTTATTTTTCAAATTTGGTAGGCTGAACATTTCCAAAGCAGAGGGGGAGGAAGCTGGAGTACCCGGAGAGAACCCCCGACGATCGGCCTGAATTAACGGTGCCATATACGAGAAGGAAAAACTCTTTGCCCCGAGTGGGACTCGAACCCCTGCCCTCTCGCATTGGTGACAAGTCTCTTAACCACTAGACCACTGATTGCCCAAGTGAGGCCAGTACTTTGCTGTACCTGCATCCATTCCAACCTCATAGAACGCAAGACCAAATTATTGAAAAAAAAAAAAAAAAAGTCAGTTACAGTGTTCTTGTTAGTACTGTATATATGAAAATCTGCTCTAGTAGTCTCTGCTTACAGATAAGGGTATATTTGGGAATGGGCTATAAGTCTTGCAAACTGAAATTAAAAAAAAAAAATCTGAAAGTGTGCAGACATAAGAGCACAATTAAAAACAACATTAACAAATCAAATAATCTTTGAAACCCACCACAGCACGAACAAGATGGGTCGTTAGTCCTACTGCCGTCAGGTACTTGACTGCCGACACAAAAGGGCGTAACTTGGATGGAGATGCAAATGTCTTTGCTAGCAAACTCGCCATCTTGATGTTGCAGTTACTGAAAATTGAAATTGGGCATTTAAATGTATACGACATCTGTAACATCATACCAATGGCACAAGAATTTCTGACACCACTGTTACACCCCATTTTGGCAAGTAACTGCATTTCTGTATTTCTAAAAGGGATTATATATATGTAATCTCCAATTTAGAATTGCAGCCTTCCTTCAACACGATCTGTAGTAACTTGATGTGAAAACTCCGTCTTTGGCGCTGATTGACTGCAGTGATATGTTTATGTAACATACATGTAGTTATCATACATCAACGAACTGCAAGATCACCACCTTCACCACCCCTCCCCCAGCCCCTCCCAATCCTCCCCGGCCCACACGCTTCACCGCAATACCACTGAGCCAAAGGGGATCCAATCTGCGAGAGCAGAGTTCCACCCCTTTTAAAAGACCGTTTTCTTACAAAGTTTGTTCAGAAGAAGAACACCAAGCATTGAAACTGACTGTTTGTGGATATTTCCAGCTTTGCATCACCCGGAGTGCGTCTGTCCCCCTCACTGCATCGTCTTCTTTGGCTGCAAGAGACGTGTGGCGAGCACTTCGAGCACTTGCTTTCTGTTAGAGTTATTTCCCTTGAACATAGATGGCAGCCGTGCATGACGTCTTATTGATGACAGTACAACAGAAGCGACAGTCATGAGCAATGAAAGAGTTGCCTTTGTTTACTTTATTTCCTATTAGAACTATTCAGCCCTAATCGACAAAGATGACTTGAACTTCGGAGTCTTCACCAAGATGACGTCCCAGGCCCCAAACCGATTCGCGGATTATTTCGTCATCTGTGGCCTCGATGCATCCTCTGGTCTGGAACCAGACAGATTATCGGGTGGGTTTTTACGTCATAGCGTTATCCTTTCGAACACAGTATTATAACTGTTTTAAACACATACTTTCGTTCTCCAGGGTGCGACAGTATCTAGCTGTTTTTGTACAGGTTTACCTATGTGCCATCTTTTCACATTTTGGCTACGTCTACACTGTGTATGACCTAAATATTGCAAGGAAACATAGCAGACCAGGATTTCCTTTCACAGTCACAGTTGCTGCAGCCTAGAACGTAGAAGGCTACAGTATACCAAGCATAGCAGCACCTTTATAGATAGAATGAAGACATTTGTTGATACGCTGCTGTTTAGATGCAACTGTTGAGTTGAAATGATAATTGATATTAAATTTAGATTTTATGTGGGTGAATGGTTAAAGTTTCCACCCAGCCCATAAGAAGGTTACTGTTTTCATTTTGCATTTGCGCCGCTTATGCATGTAGGGCTATTTCCTGGTTTGATGTTACAGGCGACAACTTGCAGTGTGCACCACTAGACCGGCCATTCAAGTCCAAGGTTCTGGCTCATTACCCAGAGTCTGTGCCTTGGAATCCCTTTGACAAGGATGCAGTTGGAATGGTAGGTTTTCATGCTTGTTCCACAGTTATCATGTACTCTGAGCTTTTTCTTGAAGTGTTTGCCGTGAATGGTCACATTGTGTAGGAGTGGCATAGACATTGTTGTCTTCCACATATCATGGCAGTAGTGAAGGTGAAAATTTAACTCTGTGTGTGGTATCATGTGAAATTTAAACTACTGTTTGTAAATTTATTTTGTCTTTGATTTGCTATGGCAGTCTCCTATTCTAAGTGCATTAGAATCTTATTCTTAGAAGTTAAATATATTTCCTGTTCTGTTCCAACAGCTGTGTATGCCCCGTGGCCTGTCCTTCAAGACACAGAGGGACCGGCACCCAAGCAAGTTTCATTCCTTCCTCATTACACGTGAGGACGGCTCAAGGTGCTATGGCTCTGCCTTTGTCTTCTATGAGGAGGTGACCTCCCAGGATGTGTGCTTGGCCATGCAGGCGTTGCACACCATGCACAGCGCTGATGCCCTTCGCTCGCTTCCGCTCTTCCAGCTCGGCCCAAGTGGCGACAGTCCGGAGCCTGTGAAGAAGATCACGGAAACGCGCATCAGAGACAAAACCAGTGGTTTTGATAGCAGCCGGGACAAACTGTACGTGACCAAGTGTATTTGTCTGGTCACACCGCTGCCGCTCTTGCACTCGTGTAAAACTTTCTTACAGCAGCTGTATGATGTGGCCATGAAGCCGCCCCCAAGTGCCTTACCTCTAGAGGCATACGTGTATAATATGATATATGAAGTGCCCCTCGTGCCTCCTGGTCGCAGCATGAAGTTCTATGGACCTGCTGGGCCCATCTTTTGCCAGAGACCAAGTAAGTGGCTCAGCTTGTTGCGTGTAATAATTCTGCCTCACAAGATACACTAGATTAAATTGTCTTGCTGCAGTCATAAGTATAACCACACTTTCAAGTTATAGTCTATAGGGAGACGGATATCCGAATGGTAGAGCATTGGCCTCTCAGTGCTCAGGTTGTGAGTTCGAATCCCTGGTTGGGCCAAATATTTGTGCTGGCCTTTTTCTCGTTGCCCTGTTTTAGATTTCACCCGTATGTGGTTGAAAAGGACGTTAAACTCTCAAACACCCACCCTCAAGTTATAGATAACTGTATTTGCAGTGTTGGACAGTACTCCAAAGTCTTAATATATGGCCATTTCAGTGTTGCTGTGGAATTTTGGCTTTAACTCGATATTGAGACCGGTGCAGAAGTGCAACATGTCATTGTTCATCGTTCTCAAAATCGAGTTACCCTAGAATTTCACGGCGATGTCACTTTGGTGCATTTAGGTGTTGATGTTGATATTTATCAGTTGTCCAGAATGGACTTAAAAAATCAGTGTTGTATTTATAACTTCTTTTTGGTTTGATTTTGCTCTGCTAAAATATGTGATTACTTTCTGATAACATGTCGATAAGTTTTTTTGTTTTTTTTTCCCAGACATTGGAGAGCCACCATTGTTTGACTTTCCTTTATGGGAGTTATTCCGTCTGTTGGGTGTGGATGGGGTTTTGAGTGTCTTCATGTGTGTGCTGTTGGAACATCAGATCCTCTTCTATTCTTCAGGTAACTTTACATCATCTTTACCAGCAGCTTTTCCTGTACAGTCAACAGCAGTTAATTTTTGAAGGGACAGTACGTGTAGTTGGCTTTAAAGCCTGCTCTTAACTGGGCACAGCGTGCGAAATACATGTGCACATCACAGTCGTTGCGCTCGGTGTGTCTACTGACTACAAAACTGAACACAGCTGTGCTCGGTGACAAACCGATTGAAGATGCACTGTCCGCCATGTTTGCGCACCGAATGACGTAGTACAGCCAGTCAGAATCTGTTGTGGAAACCACAGTCACAGTTGTGGCTGTTTGAAATCCAAGTTGCTGTGATGACGCCACAGCGGCGGAAAGCCCCCAAATCACAACTGTGTCACAACTGTGGTCAGCACTGTGGCACTCCGCAGTGCCCAGTTAAGAGCTGGCTTAACAGTAGTGCACTTGTCATACATGTACAGGCTGGTGTAGCGAGTGTGGAAAACTGTATTTTTTTTATAATTATAAATTCAAAGTTTTGGAAAGTAAATGGTGCATAATGGTAATTTAACCAACATTAATTAGGTCATATAATACCGATTCAGTATCACCTGCAACCTACTTTGGCTTTTTTTCACTGATCAATACAATTTAAAATTTACACAGTACATGTAATTTTTCCTCTCTTTCAGCTTAGTGATTCTGTTAAAAGGATCGGATGGAAGGATTTGGAATTTTTCAGTTTTTTTACTCAGAACCTCTTTTTTTCCTGCATGGGTGTCACTTGAGTAATATTATATTGTATTAATTATGTTGATCAGATTATCAGCGTCTGATGCTGGTCGCAGAAGGTGTGAACTCACTGATCTTTCCCTTCACGTGGCAACATGTCTACGTGCCCATCTTGCCAGCTTCCCTCACACATTTCTTGGATGCACCTGTGCCCTTCGTTATGGGACTCTTCCGCAGCAGCTATGAGGACAAGTCTGAACTCAGGTTGCCCAGTGAGGTTTGTATTCCTTGCACGGCACTGGTTTTTTTTTTCTCTCTCTGACACTGCCTGCTCTAAAATTGTTCACAGCTTTGTCACATCACGACTGGATTTTTGTAATTTGGTGTTAATTGGTCTGCCGGCAGAACAGATAAACTGTCTCCAACGTGTGCAAAACAGCACGGCACGGCTGATTTTGAAAAAGAAAAAATCCGACCATATCACACCCTTGGTGCGCCATCTTCAGTGGCTGCCAGTGAAATTCCGCATTCAGTACAAACTCTGCATACTTGTATTTCGCTTTTTTGAAGGAACTCTTCCGGCCTACCTCTCAGATTCCCTTACAGTCTACCAAACAGCACGCACTCTTCATTCTTCATCTGAAAAACTACTGAACGTTCCCCGTCGAAAACTCTAAACAGTTGGCGAGCGCGCGTTCAGCTTTGCTGCCCCGTCACTCTGGAACGCACTACCTGCCGGCCTGAGAGACCAGTCGGACATAGATCGTTTCAAGTCTGACTTGAAAATGCATCTGTTCCGGCTGGCTTTCGACTAAGCCCACTTACCTCCTCCTGATTCAGCTGCTGTGTGTGTGTGTGTGTGTGTGTGTGTGTGTGTGTGTGTGTGTGTGTGTGTGTGTGTGTGTGCATATTTGTTGGTATTAGTGCGGGAGTACGCGCATTGAGTCACTTTGTGAGAATTTTGCGCTGTATAAGTACAATTCATTATTATTATTATTATTGGTCAGTCAGCTACATGTATCAGTGTTTCCAAAAGCTTTCACACCAAAGTGTCCCAGGGACCCTCTTCCAGAATTTCAGGAGGCCCTTTGGCAGTTTCCGAGATCCCCTTAGTAATATTCTTTTGTTTTGTTTTTTCTTTTCTGACCCCTCTAGCGCACTGCTACTGTCTCTGGCAGTGGGTTCATGTCTTCTGTCTGTTCATTTGGCCACTTGTTAAAATTCGAGCCGAACCATCGATAGTCATCACTACTCGCGCAACCATTCTTTTGTCAGCTCTGAGCAAAGATCATTCTAATAGGCAGCACTAGAAAAACGTGTGCGGTGACTTAAATTCTCTGCTCCTTTTTTTGATTTCTGTACGTATTTTATGCACTGCAGTGCATACACTGTATGGAAACACTGGGCGATGTAGGGGAGGGGATGGGGAGAGCTTGTGAGTTATTGTGTATAAATGTGTATTTTCCTCAGAGTGATGAAGTGAGTTCACCTGTTTGCTGTTAGATACACGACTGTACGGATTACAGATTTTTTTTATTTTATTTTTTAATTTATTTATGGTCCAGGCCAACATGTGTTTCGTGGATGTGGACACACGGTCGATAGAGTTGCCAGAGGAAATCCCTGCATTTCCATATCAAGCTGAACTGCGGGCGGAGCTTCACCAGCTCCTCAACCGCTACCATGCCATCTTCACCAAGGAAAAGCAAGCTTGCAGTCAGCCCACCACCCCCCGCCATGGCTCCACCACCACCACCACCACCACCGGCAAACCCGGCACACTGGCTGCTGACAGTTCTGGCACTGGCAGCTGGCCCAATTCGCCCAAACGCATGGAAATACTTCAGCAGAGCGAGGCTTGGAAGAAAATCTCGAACTTGGCCAAAAAGACAGGTACTGATAATGATACCCATTTTGGGGCTGTGTCTCAGCAGGTTTGTTGTTGTTTTTGTTGTTTGTTTTGTTTCTTTTTTTGTGTTTGTTTGTTTGTTTTTTGGGGGTTTTTTTTTTTTGTGTGTGTGTTTTTTTGTTTTGTTTTTTTTGTTTGTTTTTTTTTGGGGGGGGGGAGGTTGCTATAACGGTGATACTTCTTTAAGGTGTGCAAACTCTGTAACAGCTTACCAGTAGTACATTAGACAGTCACAGAGGATACATACGCATACATCATTTACATGCTAGTTATCTAGTGATTTCTCAAAACAAACATTTCCTGGGCTTCCTTATTCACACGCTTTCACTCGCATGCATGCTGCATGCATGCATAAAAAAAAAATGTTTACATCCTTTCACAGAGCGGTTTGTGTGTGAATAAAACAGGAAAACTGGAGATATGTATCATTAATTACCATACATGTGTTTGGGTTGTGAGGTCTCTCTTCCTTTTGGATGCAGGCGTTTGGGATTCACTTGAAGACTTTGCAGAAGAAGAGGCCCGCCATGCCGCCTCCCAGGAGGAGATGAAAGCAAAAGCCGCAGCAGAACAGTTACGGTTAGAGGGCAGAGAAAGCGTGCCCATCGAGGAACTGGAGCACCTCAAATTTAACAACGCTGCGCGAGAAATCTTCCTTAACTGTTTCGTACATATGTTTCTGGGTTACGAGAACTTTGTCGTCAACCCCTCCCAGGACATGGAGTCGTGGCTGAATAACCGCGAGACCATGCACAACTTCGACAAGGCGGCCTTCTTGTGTGACCAGCCCGAGTCCCACCTGCCCTTCCTGTCCCCGTTCATCGAGTCGCAGATGTTTGCCACCTTGATCGACAACAAGATCATGTCACAGTGGGAGGAGGCAGACCCGTACGTGTGTGTGTTTGATACGAGGATCAAAGCACTGCGAGACACGCAGGGAGAATCGCGTTCATTTCATCCGTGCAGCACCATTGAGGACACATGTAAGTTGTTGGAAATCTTCACAGGCTTCTTTAGGACTCTGGTTATGTCACAAAAGAAGTGTGTTTTTTTTTGGTTTTTTTTTTTGCTGCCACAACTCTTTGCCGGCTCCAGTGGTGTTCCTCCCTGGTAATGGGTGGAATCCACGGAGGGCTCGGAAGTTGGGGCAATTTTTTTTTTTTTTTTATTATGCATGATGATGGAGATGAGGATGATGGATGATGCTATGGAGGTCCGTGTGGTTTGGGACTGCGGGACAGGGCCGCATTCCACGCTTCCTGTCATAAATATCCCGGCGTTCACCAGGCCCGGGAACTACGGCACCTGCGGTGCCGGCCGTGTAATCATCCACATCATAAGACGTGTCATACCAAGGGAAGCACCCCCAAAGTCGCACCCGTGAAGTGGGTGAAGCTCGGCTGTGTGGCAACAGCCTCCCCATTGGGCCCATAGCACACCCACTCTGGGTAGGAGCCGACCTAGGTAGGAAAAATCCCGCTTGCCTCGGCTGGGACTCGAACCCGGGTCTCCCGGTCCATAGTCCGAAGTGCTAACCACTACACTACGGGGGCCGGTACACAGAAGAAGTGTATTTGTGACGGTAGATTGTGTGAGTGGACAGTGTGTCTTAGTGGTTCACAGTGTTCCCTGTGATTTGAAAATACAAGGGGCCTTGGGACCCTCTCTACATATATTTGAGGGTCGTTTTGTAAATTTTGAGGGTCCGTGGTCTTTTGGTATAAAAAGTCTTAACCTTTACGCATCGGGACGCGAGCCGGCTCGCGTCACTCTCAACAGCCGTAGGCACCGAGCCTCGAACCGATTTGCGTTGCCCTAAACACCTGGCAGCTGCATGCGCGTCGGCAGGGAAGTAGGTCACTGGCCAAGCTCCCGATGTCAAAGAGTTAAAGTCAGAACCGTTTGTTGTCACGGCATGTTTACAGAAGTATTTGAGAGATGTATGTGAATTGTAGCGTGTCAGCCATAGCGAATTGGCACAGTAAGGAACCCACGCGCTTAGCAAACAGAGCATCCTGATTAGACAAAAAGTGTCCCAGAGTGCTGAAGCCAGTCTGGGAGAGAATTGGAAAAATAGGGCGAGACGAACAATGTGCGTACCTGTGACGCGCTGTTCTTAAATTTGTGCGTCAATTTAAGAGTTTTGTGTGTAGAAACACACACACCTGTGCATAATCGGAAACACTGGGTTCACTGCTGCTGTTTTCTAGGGTTTTCAATTTCTTCAGTAATATTGATAAAATTGTAAAGGGCATCTCTGGCATCAGTCTGACATTTTAAACCATATTGTCTGTCATCAGTTCTTTTGACATACACACGAACATCCTGCTCACAACACTTTATTTCATTACTGAAGTAAGTTTTGTTCATTTCTATTGAATGTTATGTGGGGTTGTGGTTTTTTTACGCCGAGGACTGTTTTGTACGCCCGTAGTGGTCACGTCATGATAAACGTGACTGCTCTCCTGTGTTTTGTCCAGCCGTGTTTATTGACAAGCGAGCGACGCACATAGACCATGTGGCCCCTAAGCCCCAGCGTTTACAGACTGCGGAGGAGGAGGGGCCAGCGCGAGCCCCGGGTTCTTTCCCGGTCCTCAACGCTACGTTGCTCAACACAGAATCGGCCACATTGAAGTGAGAAAAGTCTCCTTGTGTAATCCCTGCTTTGTAAATTGCGGGGTATTTTTTACTCCTCTACTCTGTTTTCAATGCAGTGCTACTTTTTTTTGTTCCATTTACTATGACCAGTGTTAGAAATGAGTGCAGTTTTAACTCCTGCGTTGTTAATTTGCGTCTCATCGTTATTGCTTTTTCCAGTGCTTGCCTGTAGTGATTACTGTGATTAATGTAGAAATTAGATGGTGCATCTCCAAGTTGTAAACCCTTCACTGTCCGCAGTTTCCAGTTTATCCTTCATTGCTGTTTTCAGTGCAGAGGCTCTTGTTTGTGGTGTTTGTTGTGACTAAATTAAGGAGTTTGTGTGTGTGTGTGTGTGTGTGTGTGTGTTTGTGTGTGTGTGTGTGTGTGTGTGTGTGTGTGTGTGTGTGTGTGTGTGTGTGTATTTCTAATTTGTTTTTGTATTTCCATTTGGAAAGTAAATTCTTTTGTTATTGTTGGTGTTTGTTTTCCTTCGTTCTAGGTCTAGAAGTCGAGACAGTGCTAAGTGGAGACGGAAAGATCGTCTGCTGCAGCACGCCGAACATCTACAGCTCAACTCGGACCAAAGAGAGGTTAGTTGACAGTCTTTTCTGCCGTAATTTATAGTTTCATTCTAACCATTGTTTAAAAAAAAAACGAGAGGGAAAAAAAAAGATGTGAAGTGCCTAATGAATGTGTGTGTGAGGGGGGGTAAAAGGGGGCGGGGGGGGGGGGGGGGGCAGCGGGCAAGCTTTGCAACATTGTAATAATTTTAGTCAGGTGTGTGTGTGAAATGTTCAACACGTGTTCAGCTAGGTTGATCGAGAAGCACGGAAAACCATTCATTTGCGAAGAGCAGCATTGTGCTGGTGTGTTTTTGGCTCCCTTGTGTAACAATGGGAGTCTATGTAATAGCCCTCCGTCGTCTGTCTGTCTGTCTGTCTGTGTGTGTGTGTGTGTGTGTGTGTGTGTGTCCAGAAAACTTTAACGTTGTCGTTTTCTCAGAAACTACAAACAGCAGAGACACCAAACTTGGCATGCTGATAGACATCCATAAGACCTTTCAAAACATATCATTTTGAATGACCTTGACTCAAGGTCAAGGTCACTAATGCTGTCTGTTTGAAAATTTTACATTGGCATTTTCACGGAATCTACAAAGACCAGAGGTTTGAAACTTTGCATGATGATAGACATTGATCAGAACTTTACAGATATACATGTATGCAATGGCCTTGTGTCAAGGTCAAGGCCATACAAGCTATTTTTGTGAAACCTTAACATTGGCATTTTCTCAGAAATAACAAACAGCAGAGGCGCCAAACTTGGCGTGCTGATAGACAACCATAAGACCTATGCACACATACCATTTTAAATGACCTTGACCTAAGGTCAAGGTCATTAAAGCAGTCTGTTTGGAAATTTTTACATTTGCATTTTTTTTCGGAATCTAGAAGAACCAGAAGTATCAAACTTTGCATGATGATAGACATTGGCAACACCTTCACTGACATACCTGTGTTCAATGACTTTTAGTCAAGGTCAAGGCCATGCAAGCTGTTTTGGGGAAGCTTTAACCTTGGCATTTTCTCTGAAACAACAAACAGTTGAGGCACCAAATAGGGCATGATGATAGACTGCAATGAGACCTACCTTTTTGAATGACCTTGACTGAAGGTCAAGGTCATTAACGCTGTCTGTTGTGAATTTTAACATTACCGTTTTCGGAGGAACTACAAATACTAGAGGCGTCAAACTTGGCATAATAATAGACATTGATGTGATCTCATTTTAATGACCTTGACCCAAGGTCAAGGCCATGCAAACTGTTTGGGGGGAAAATTGTAATATTGCCAGGAACTTGGAACGCCAGAGACACTTTACTTGCCGTGATGATAGTGATAAGAGCTTTACAAACATACACTTGTGAATGACCTTGACCCTTGTCACAAGGGAGCCATGGAGGCTTTTGCCTCTCTAGTTACTTTTTTTTCTTTTTTTTTGTTGTTGATGTTTTTTAAATAAATGTTGGTGAGAGCATGATAACTACACTGAAATGCACTAGAGTAAGTAACCAGCATAACAAATTACTAATCTCCAGTTTTGTGCCTTTGTGGTAACATGAACAGGTGTGAACAATAGCGTGCATTATGCATTTTCCCTACCTGTGTGAAGAGGTTTAAAGGCGCAATCTTTATGATTACTGTGGTCACAGTTTGTTTGGAGCTGTTTATTTGGTGTGTGACATAATCACCCCGCTTAGACACCCTGCAGAGTAACAGCATATCAAATGCTGGCACTGAGCCACCAGAAGCGTAGTCAGTTGCAAGGCAAACACACAGTATGTTGTACCAACAGTCAACTCAGAGAATTTGAGTATTTGACTGCTCACGCAAAGTGTAAAAAACATTGTTTCACATTAAGAGCTCTATTAATCGTCAAGATAAAAGTATTTCGAGCATGCAGGCACACGTAGAAGCGAAAGTGTTCTAAATCGTAAGTTGGTCAGGTAAACTGGGAAATAACTTGTTTAACAAAAGTATGCATTGTGCATTTTACTCCACCTGTATCAGGTGGTGCAATCAAGCTAACAGGTGTATTCACTAGAGGGACACAAGTATTTTCATGCAAAAGCTAATTTGCTTTGTGTATCTACATTTTTCTCTTCCAATTATACGGATAAATCTTCATCATTTATCATTCACAATTACAAATATTTTATCGTGATGACTGACTCTTTATCATAATACTTTTCATTCCTTTTGAAAAGGATTTCCCAGCAATATGGGCGGTATGTTTACTGACTGAGGGAATAATTTTCTTTGGATTTTTTTTCTCCCAAATATTTATTAGCCTTTAGTGTAGTTACATCATACGGGTGATGGAGACTTTTTACTAACCAGTTTATCGTTCTGGTGGTCAGCATAACCTGGCTATGGTGTTAACTTGGCAAGGCTCATCTTGATGTTCTTTGTGGAATTAGGGAGTAAATGCTTTTTGAGAACAGCACAGGAGAAGTCTACAATGCATATCGTCCTGCACTGTTCTCAAAATGCAGTTACACCAAAATTCCATGAAGATACGTTGGTGACTGTTTTGGGGGGTCAATTTTCTTGCACTGGGCTACATGTATTTTGTATTGATTTGTACCCGTAGACTGATAGATTTATCATTTACTCAAATTAGTCAAGATTACGTTATCAGCTTCACTCCTCTCAAACAAGACCAATGTCAAGTATCGTACTGCATGTTCGCAGATGCTGGATTATGCTAAGAAGAATCCTAGTCTTGTTTGTAGCATTATCTGTAGAAATGAAGGGTCGGCTGTTTGCGCTAGCGACTCAACTTGTGCCAGCTTTATACTCATCAGGGCTTAAAATCTCCCACCTTCTGGCTGATTTCCACCTTCGGGTAAAAATTTTCCTCCTCGCAAAAAGTGTGTTTCTGAAGTCCTCTGAAGCACCGAAAATCAGGCCAAAACACACCTGCATGTATTTGCAGGGATTTTAGTCTAATTCTGAATTCTGAAATCCTCCTCCGGAACACTTAAAATCACATCAAAATGCACTAATTTACACAGCGTAAGTAAAAGAAAAATTTCTGGGGGAGCATGCCCCTGGACACACGTAGCATTACACGTCTGATTTGCAGACGCGCGCTCATGGCTTTTGCCACTTCCGTCACTAAACGCTACACACTTTTCCGCCTCTTGGACCACAGGTCTGAGATTTAGCAAGCCCGACTAAGGAGCCAGTCGGGCTCCCAACCAGGGAAGTTGAGGGAGCCCGACAAGTTTTCGAGGAGCCCGACTCTTTGATGAGAAATATAGCTGTATTTGTACAGAATGCAGTGAGTGATAACTGTACAAATTACACAATCCTTTTAAATTTTGCATAACAAATTTTATTAATACAAGCACTATCACGTGTTGGGTTTCCTGGTTACCAGCGCTATTGTTAGACCAGTCTGCGCGATGGTGAAATGAGAGCTCTGGACGCTGAGGCGGTCAGCGGGTTCAGCGACGGCGTACGTGTGTATTGCCGCACATTACCAGTCCAGTGCAGGTCTGTCAGTAAGAGGAATCCACCAATCGGGCCGGGAAATATCAAGGCGCCAGCCGGGCGATTGAAACTGTGATCCGAGGGAGCCCGACGTGATTTTTAGGCGCCTTGGGCGCCCGCTAAAGCTCAGCCCTGGGACCATGGACGATTTTAAGCCCTGACTCATAGATGGAATGTACTGGATGCTATATTTCATTTACGTTGCCATTCTATTTTGCGTCTTTAGTATGCCCTGGCAGAGAAACATGCCAAACTGTGGGTTGTAAGTAAAAAGTTCACCTGGCTTTTCTGGCTTATGTTTTCATCTTCATTGTACTTATATGTTGCAATTCCTGTTTCAAGTTTCATGCTGTACTTTGTATGTGGAGTTTCTAATGTGACATACATTTTCTATACGCTGTACTCCTGATGTTGCGTGGGAGAAACGGGCATACAGTAACTGGTCATGGGGTCTGCTGCCGTGTATTTCATGAACGTGCCAGTATGTCCTGTGTCCATGCAAATTATCGATGCTCAGAATGCTGCTATGTACCGAAAATACATGTACGACACGCGTGGTTCACATATATATATTGTGAAAAACTGTAATCGACACCAAAAAAATGGTTTGCTGAGCCACAGTGGTATGGCCTCGCTTGCTAACTGTTCTTTTCATGATAACAGATAAATATTGTCAGGGTTTCACATAGTTATTCGGAGTCAACTGTATTACCATCAGTAGTCCAAACCCAAAACAGCATCCACATGAGTTCACTCACCGCTGTTTTGTGACACGTAGGGTATGTGTTAACACTGACGTTCTCCTGCTCAGAAAGCCTGCAAAGAGTTTCGAAAAGATGCAGACAGGTTGCTTTCGCAAGCCAACAAAATAGCCTCTGCACTTTTCGAAAATATTCTTGTTAACGCACACACGCTCATACACGAAGTGTAGCCAAGGTATTCCAATGCACTTGCACATGAACCTTAGATGCACCGCTACTTCACAGAAGCGCTAACGTTTTACGCTTTCAAGTTAAACATCGTACCCGTTTTATTCTAGATTTCAGCTACCTTTTTTGGGGCAGTTGTTGAACAGTACCTTACTGTATTTCTAGTTGGAGATTTATCACATTAAACTGAACCTTGGTTAGAACCATACCATTTTCTCCTCATAAATTTACCCATTTGCCTGTCTACACCTTTAAGTCGATGCACAGGCATTATGCAGCAGTGCTTTTTTTTCTCTGTTTTTTTTTTTTGGTCACAGTCACGTACTTCTTGTGGTCACTGGTTTGCGTTGTACAAGTAGCAACGTGTGGAGGTGGAAGTAGATTTATTGATATTAGTGGTGCAGTGGGATAGTCTGTTGCAAGAACATAGAGGTATTGTCTGAAGTCTCTATATGTACTTTCAAGTGTGTACTGTTTGACTGTGTATTTTTACAACTTCTGAAACCGGGGATCTCTTGTCTGTATGTGTTTTGTCGGTGAAGGTTTGTTTTGTTTTTTTGGCTGAGATTTATCAAGTTCCCGTCACTATGAACCAGTCTATTGTACTATACGACTTCCTCTTGTGATATACATTCAAGAAATATGACTAGAATCTCTCTCTCTCTCTTTATTTTTCAAAATGGCAAGTTTGTAAATTGACCACAAGACCGTAACTTCCACTGTTTTCAAATAAAGTAATTTCAATTTCTCTCTCTCTCTCTCTCTCTCTCTCTCTTACGCACATGTACACACATACAAACAAACCACTGAATTGAGCATATGCGGCAGCCTATTGCCAAGTGGTAAATGCATGGGATTTGCAAGTGGTATTGTTGTATGATAGCACTAACATAGCTCTACATCGTACTGTATAAATATATATACCCCCATCTGTCTTTCCCCCTCATGCTGGAAACTAACGTATGTACTGGGGCATGGGTTGTGTTGTATGAAATTTTCTCTTTACCCTCATGGAGAAGATGGTATCGGTGACATCAGATATTACAGAATGTTTTTGTTGCAAATTTGCATTTATGAAAATAACATTAATCAGTGTGCAAGTACTGTAAGAATGTTCTACATGTATAATCTTCAAGTATCTCAGTGAAAAGCATATTGTATCAGTTAAACTTGCTTTGAGTTGTTCCAGCCCACGTACACATACAATAGGTATACCGTTCCTTTGCACATTCATTTGATCGTATGGTAAATAGATCAGAGTTTGGGTTTTTTTTGCATGATACAGGTGTGTAATTTAGAAAAGGTGTTATGCATCAGCTGCATCTTAAAGAATACGTCAGTTCTCTTCTGCAATTGCCAGTAAAATGCAGTTTTCGCAGTACACATAATACAGACATGCCGATGATGCAAATGGCATATCCTGCCGGTGTTTCCCAGCATTGTGTTTCAGTATTAATTTTGTCTGATGTAAATCTGATCCATATTTTGCAGTGTTTCAATAGTTTGAACTTCACAAGCCATTTCACCATGTACAGACTGTACCTGCTAATAGCAGTGTTATGCATGATGATGATGAAAAAAAAAAAAAAGAAGGAAAGAACCTATGTCTGATACTGTGTCTGTTTATGTGCAGCGCTACATCCAGGAGGCACGATCCAAACAGGTGAGGCAGCCTCAGCTGTCGGACATGTCAGCAGCAGGCATGGTGCAGACCAACTGGAAGTTTGTCGAGACGTTGCTCAAGGAGTGCAAAGTGAAGGTCAGACACAAATCATGCGTTTGAACTGTTTCTCACCAGCACAACATGTAGACTTGGATGGGATAGAACAGAAATGAAATGATATGAAATTCCATCGTGACAAGGTACTGTTCACGTACAAGTGCCCCAGTGTTGTTTTCTTCTTTTTTTTTCTTCTTTTTTCTTTTTTTTTCTTTGTGTGTGTGTGTGTGGGGGGGGGGGGGGGAGGGGGGGTTTTAAGTAGGGCTACAAAGATGAGGAGGGCTTTGATGCATTGAATCTCATTGAAGACCACTGGTTCTCAATACATGCAGTAAACTTTTAACGAACTGTTTCGTTGTCTTAATCTCCTCATGTTCTTCTCAAAAAGAAAAAATGATTGTGATAACACTGTTGTCATTACTACAAATATTTTATACCATCCACTACACTGGAACTAAACAAAAGAAATCAAGAAGGAAATAAGATTGTTGGTGCTTGTAACGTCCGCCGTTGTTGATCAGCTTGATGTTGCTGTGTCTGCAGACGAAAAAGATGCTGGTGGAGAAGATGGGGCAGGAAGCTGTGGAGCTGGGACACGGCATGGAGGGGGCCCTGACTGGCGTGGAGGAAAACACGCTCATCGCCAGCCTCTGTGACCTCCTTGAGCGCATCTGGTCTCACGGGCTGCAAACGAAGAAGGTAGATGACGATTGAACACATTTGCTACAAACTTGACTGAGCGGTGGCTTTTGATGCCATGTTTTAGCGTATGCACAGTGCATGTGTACATGTGCTGTTTTATCTGTTTAGAGGCAAAATGTGCAGTAAAAATAAATTAAGCTTGTGTTTTGATACGAATGTAGTTTTTGTGTGTGTTAGTATCGTTTCCGCTGTGATAGAAACTCTGCCCATATCTGGCAAAAGAAAAGTATCCAACATAAAATATCATGTGTGGGATACTTCTTTATGCCAGAAATGGACAGAAGTGTAATTTGTGTCTTGTTGTCTTAGCTGACGTTAGGCATTGTTGAACAGGGCAGCCAGTTGGATGGGTGACTGTGTCACAATTACTACATCAGTTCATCCAACTGAAGGGGTACCTGACCCTCTTGAAGTATAGGGAATGTTACAGCAGAGAGAGAGAGAGAGAGAGATGTGGATACCACCCTTACAATGCTCGCCCATTGAGAAGTGAAGTCTACAACACTTCACTTTGTAAAGTTACACTATCACCTTTTCCTTTTTCTTGTTTTTCGTTTTGGCGCCATGTCTTCTATGATAAAATCTGTAATGTGTTGTAGGGCAAATCAGCAGTGTGGTCACACCTCCTGAGTTACCAGGAGATTCAGGAGGCCAGTGAGGGCAGCACCACAGTCGACCCCAAGCTGCTAACACCAGGTAGGATTTTCACCATCAGTACTGTCATTAATGACCCAGTGGTCATATATTTCTACCTTTTCCCATTTGATAGCCCTGCAACTGTCAAGGGTGAACTTTTTGTAGGGTTGCATACATACATGTACAGTCTGATTCATTTCCAGCCGATAGTTGCTGATGATCAGCTGCAGTTTTTGAGTTTTAAACAAAACAAGAGAAGATACAATTGTACAGACCCTGCAGTGAACTTGTCTGACCTTTTCATTTTCTTTCTTTGGGGGTTAAGTTTTCTGGTGGGAGCTTCAGCTTTACTTTTAGTTTCCTCTTCTTTGCCAGGCAATTTCAGTCCAGAATGAGATAAAACTGCTTTTACCAACACCCCACAATGATTGTGTACTTTTGATTTGAATCCTCCCAGTTTGGGCAGCTCTCCACGAGTAGATACATTCTGAAACTTTCATGCTATGTCCTCTGTAGTGTTTGGCATGCTTTATGCTGGTGGGGAAAAATTCTGATGAAATTTTTGTCTTTTGGAGCCACAGCTGTGCTCTTTTCTCTACTACAGCTTGTGTCTGTCCTGTCGGTCGTTCCTCTCTGTATGTCTGCTTTGCCATAAGCACGTGGAGTTTTGAGTGCAATTTGCTGAAGGCGCATTACGTACAGTGCATCAGTACAATTTGAATGTGAAGATTTTGTATTGGTAGAGTCAAGAGATGATACAAGTTCAGGTTGGAATTTTGTTTAGATCACATACCAGTACCATAAGTAGTAAAACTGGAATGTTTAATGTTTGACAGTGTCTTTTGATCACTATAACGATACAGTGAATTGTGGTTTTGCGGTGGAAAATAAAAATTTGTTTAATGGAAATCAGCAACGTCTGAAAACGTCCTTCACTGAACCATTTTCTCCAGTTCCAAACCTATCCCCCCACATGCCTCCCACCTCTCCCTGGATTTTCTTTGTCCAACTCACAATATATGGTGCAGGAAAGCACTACCTCTTCACCCCAACTGACCGTTTTTTTCAAGCAGTCCCTGATCCTTGTACTAAATACTTTACATTGTTCTAGCTGTTCTTTGGCAGTGCTTTACACAAGAAATTAAATCACAGAGTCAGTATTCGTTTTAAAAAAAAGAAAATAAAAAGCCGCAGGAGTAAATTGTTCATCTCATGTGCCCACTACAAATGTATATATTACATATTTCTGCATACAGCATTGCTGGAACTGTACAGAGATTTGTCTTTTGCCTGTATTTGCGGCTGTGCCTGCTTGAAAGTTTAATGGAGTGTACAGGTTTGCAGGCTGCAACAAAACTGCATCTGCTGCAATCTTTTCCCCTGATTTCTTAAAGTTTCTTCTTTTTGTTCATTTGTTTATACATTGTATTTGGAGTAGGATTCAGTGTAAAATAAGTTTCTTCCAAAAAAAAAAAAAAATGGAGGAAACAAATTACACTATCTTTAGTCTTTGGTAGATCTGACAGATTTGAAGAGAGGAAAAAACAAAAAACACACACACACACACACCACCGTCTACAAAACCAACAGAACAGCATATATTTGGAGAAAATTGTATGGAATGGATCCATTCCTCCTTGTTTTTTTGGTGTGTGTGGGTTTTTTTTTCCCTAAAATTTTGCAGCAATGTTTCTTTCCAGTTCTTTTTCCCACTGAGGATTTAAGTTACGTCCAGACCAAACATCAGTCACTACGCAGCTTTGACACATGTTTTTCTGTTGCTATGCTAGGCCTTCCCAAAAGACATAGCTTGATAGATATCACCTCCCTCATGGAGGGCTCAATCACCATTCTGGGCCGCTCCATTTCACTCAGCAGTAAGTAACTACCTGCCACTGGTACCTGCCCTTCTCAGTCTGCTGCCAGCTTGCCTTTTGGTTTTCCTTGTCTTGTACACTCATGTCCTTCCTGCTGTAACTGCATGAACTTCTTTCTCAGTAAGTCCAGACTTCTTTTTTTTTTTTTCTTGTGACATTCGCTTGTGTTCTTGTGAAGCACTTTTGACCTCATCTCAGACCTTTGGTACTACATTTTTAGTCTCTGTACGAATTTGGACTTCTGCACTAACTACCCACCATATCGTAGCACAGTTAACAATATCTTTGCCAGCTGCTAATGTAGTGTTTTCAGGTTCGCAGAAAATTCAGTACAGGGTGTGTTACTGCCAGTAAATAATAGCTAGCATACTGTTACTTTGTACAGAGCTCAGTAGTCCGACAGATATTCTCTCAGTTCCATGCTATGTGCATGGGTTTATCAGTCCTTACTGGGAAAGAAATGTTCTTGTAGCTAGGGATAACTTGTTGACGGGTTTGGTGGCTTCAAGCATATACTGACAATTCCGCTCATTGAGATTTACAGTTGGTAGTGGATTTTGAGAAATTATAGGAAATTGAGACAAAGGCTTCCTTCCTTAACATTTGAATTGACATTTTCTTTCCCGCGCTCACCAGATTTTGACCGTAGTTTTAGTTCAGCTTTTGTGGAAAAGTGATTTTGGTACATGTACATTGTATCAGCAGACTCTGGGCTGTTGGACCCCTTCCCTTAGTTTCAGGTGCTTCAGTTTTGTGGGTTACGTGGGTCACTTGCTTGTTGGTCCTGTTCATGATGTGGATCGTGGTATTGTCCCGTGCTGCAAAGAAGAATTTCTTTCAGTGTAAACCCTGCATGTGACAAGATGTACTGTTCAGTTTAGCACGCGTTTAAGTCTTGCTTTGTGAAAGTTCCTCTGGTTGGCTGCAGGGGTCCAGAATTTGAAATTGCTTATCCTCGGTATCGTTTGGCTCACAGGCTCAGATTTTTTTTTTCTTTTTAAAAATATATATAACACACTGAAATGATTAAACTTGTACACAGGGATCCAGAAATTGAACTTGTTTATCCTCAGCGTTGTTACTCACATTTTTTTTTTTTTTTTTTTTTTTTAACACTGAGTTGATTAAACTTGTAGCATTTCTGTGCAGATTTGACACTGGAAACGTTTGATGTGTATTGTGTGTTTGTTAACGAATCACAGGTTCATGTACAGCCTCTGACTTACGACACCTTACAAACTCCTTCAGTGGTAACTATCAGTACTTCTAGAGGGACTCCCAGGTGCACATCTATTACCACTAACTCGTCTGGTCTCAAACAAATGCACATTTAACCCTGACAGATTATCCAAGAAAGCCTTATTGACACAACAAAGGGAGACAGAGCTTTCTTGTACATGTACATTTAATTTGCGTATATATATGTTAACTCATTCTACCCAAGCTATGATTATGGTCGTAACAAGATTTCAGTCCCCTTTGGCCGCGCTCCTAAAGTCGTACCAGTTGAGGGAGATTCGTTTACTGTTTGTATGTTCGAAATATGGGTATAGATGAAATTACTCCCTTAGAAACGGTTCCTGTTTACGTCGGTTACCATTGAGTATGTTTTCATGCGGCGTATGCCAGACTTGTGATGGTAGTGTCAGTTTAGAAAGGGTTAAATCTGGACTGACGCCAGTGATACCTGCCATCACATGTACACGAATACAGTTAACTCTGACCAGGTGGAGTCTCAGTGTGAAGTTGGGGGCACCAGAATAACCAAGCTGGTTAAGCTTTGGACTTACAATGCTCAGGTCGTGAGTTCAAATCTCAGCTGGGAGCCAAGTATTTGTGCTGGCTTTTTCCCCTCATTGCCACGTCTTTGATAGTTACCCTTACGTGGTGAAATAAGATGTTGAACCCGCAACCAAACAACTCTGTGAATGAGTGAGTCGGCTGTGAGAAATCTAACCAAAGCAGAAGTTCAAAAATAGGATAGGTATTAGGTGGCGCTGCACTCTGGCGACGCACTTCCCCTGAGGGAAGCAGCCCAAATTTTCTGAAAGGGACAATAAAGTAGTAAAAGAAAAAAAAATTGAAAAAAAAAAAGAGACCAATTTAACCGTGGTCTTGTTGAATTAATTTGTCATATATACTGAAAAAGCCAAAGAGGTATTCCGGAATATTCCGTGCTCAGCATTACAAGGGTTAAGATTATGGGCACTGCAACAGACAAGGATGTGGACGACGGGTGAATGGGATTTGAAGGTGATCGGTTTCCCTGGTCACAGTTATTTTTCAGTCTTACTAATCTGCACCACCGAAAATAACCTCCCTTGGTATTTGTAGGAGAGGAGTGTGCTCCCTTGTAAGTGTGTACAACGTTTAACTTCCTTTGAGTGTTGAGAACCCAGTGTGTCTGTTTTTATGCAGCCATCGCATGGTGCATCCTTCAGAAACGGTTTGAGCGTATGTGAATTTTGTCACTGTATCTATTCTTGCAATTCAGAATCTGCATGGTTATTCTTTTTTTCAGCTGTCGTTAAATTGCTGCCAAGTTTTGTCCGCAAAGTTCAGTTTCAGTTCGTTCATTGAGCTTATCCTGTACGTTTTAAGCTTTCTTTGTTCTCATTTTTTTTTAAAAGAAAAAAAAAAGAAATAAAAGAAAAGGCTTGTTGATGTGATGGTCATTGTTGCCGTCAGCAATGAGGATAATTTTCAGTGTGCTGACTTTCGATACCCAGTATGCATGATTTGAATTGTGATGGCAGTGTTTATGTGTGGTCCAGAATTCAATTTGAAAAGAAGTTTTGTCTCAGTGGAAAGTTCAGCTTTTCCCCTCTTGGGATTTTCAGATGGGCTTTTGTACTTAAATGGTGGCTGGTGTGGGGAGAGGGCACTGGTGCAAAGTGTGTGTGTGTGTGTGTGTGTGTGTGTGTGTGTGTGTGTGTGTGTGTGTGTGTCTGTGTCTCCGTGCGTGTGTGTGAGTCTGTGTCTTATTTCTACCCAGTACTCGTATTCTTTATGCTTTGTGCATGATATTTGTATAGTGTATTTAGACTAGGGCCATTCTACTTCTAGTCCCTGCACTTGTTTTTCAGTGTATGCAACAGTTTTGCACTGACAGTGACACTTTCAAAGTGCAAGATTCATTGTAACTTTGGTTTGATAACTAGGGCTTCACTTAGTAGGACATTGGATATACATATATATACATGTATATATTACGTATAGCCGTGTGGTTGGACGTAGAACACTGTATACTACATGTAGCTGATTTTAGGTCCATTCAAGGGCTATCTTACACATATATGATGGTTGATAGGCAGTAAACGGAAAGGTGTGCATATTTGCTTTAAAGTTATGTATACATTCCTTTGATGGCTCAGTTTGGGGTTGATTCAGAAGTGTAAACACCTTCACAACTTTTTCTGAAAGACTTCAGTGGTACAGTGGTATCTTTGTTCATTTGGATGGCTGAGTTTTGGGCTAATTCAGAAGTGTCAACACCTTGGTAAATACCTTTACAACATTTGCTGAAAAAATTTCAATGGTATCTTTGTTTGTTTCAGTATTTGGGTGTCTCCATAGAATTTATAAAAACACAGAAACTTGTAAATTATGTTTCTTTTCAACCTTGATCACGGAGTATCTGGGCAAGGCTTGGCTTCCATATTTATATCCAGAGTTTTTGCTGCCCCATTAAGTGAGGCAACAGGATTGGTACATGTACGTAAATATTTTGCAGCAGCTATAGCAGAGGATGGACATTGGTACACCATCTTTTTACCTACCTACTACATGTATTTCGACTATTGTGAAAAGCTTTGTTTGGTTGTTCCGGGGGTTTTTTTTGTGGGTTTTGTTTATTTTTTGGTTGATGAAAATTGAAAAGTAATGATGTCTTGTTTCATCTGTACAGACCTGTCTACGATTTCACTAGAACCAGACAAGTTGGACAAGCCAGCACATCAAACTCACCGACGACGCAGCAGTCAAGGTCGCATTGAACTCCCCGTCTTGCGACCGTTGCCAAAGTCGCTCATCAGTGACATGAAGTCAGTTTTGCCGGCAGAATACAGGCTTTGCTTGATTTTACTGACAACTTTTTTTTTTTATTTGAGCTTTTCAGAATGTAGATTTCAATAAGAGTTCAGTTGTGAGTTGTGAGGGAAACTTGCTTAAAAACTGTTAACCCAAAATTTACTGGATCAATTGTATGGTTTATAGCATTTGTGGTCAGTCTGTATCTAGTAGGAATTATTCATGTATCCCTGACAGATACTCATCATACCATTGAAAATTTTCAATGAAATTTGTAACCATTTATTAACTCTTTGACATCGCGAGCTTGGCCAGTGACCTACTTCCCTGCTGACGCGCATGCAGCTGCCGGCTGTTTAGGGCGACGAGAATCGGTTCGCGGCTCGGTGCCTATGGCTGTTGAGAGTGACGCGAGCCGGCTCGCGTCCCAATGCGTAACGGTTAAATCACAGGCAGTTCACTTCTGTCAGTAAAGTAAACTCACTTGAGCCTCTTAAAAACTGATATTAGAATAGTGATTTTTTTTTTTAAATTTCTAGGAAAGTGCAGCAAATGACAGACATCCGTTCAGATGTGGGTTACACACGTGCCTGGGTCAGGCTTGCGTTGGAACGCAAAATGCTCTCTGCCCATCTGAAGGAACTGCTGAGTGATGCCAACCTCCTGAGGTGAGCAATCATTTGCAGTGAAATGCACAGCCATTGTGGTGATGTTTTAATTTGTAGCCCATAGGAATGACCTGCAAGTTTGTTTGAATTGATGAGAGCAGCGATCATCAAATGTGTCAGGACCATGGTAGCCATTCGGGCTACCGCCCTGAACAAAACTGGTAGCCCGAAAAAAATTCTGGAAGCCGGAGTGGCTGCTAGGTTCTGATTCATCTCAGAATTCCTGCTCGCCATTCGGGCTACCGCTACCGGAGCTTTCACTCGCCCCACGGTAAATTTGGTAGCGAAAGCGAGCGGGCGAGCGCATTTGACGATCGCTGTGAGAGTGCTTTAGAAATGTGAATAAGCTGTCTTTTTGTACAGCATGTTGAGGTAGCAGACATTCTATGTGTACATGTAGCACACATATTTTACAATGCAGTATCACTTTATTGTCTGGAATACTTTAGGCATATAGAAAATTTTCTGCAGACTGGTCAAGAGATACGTTATCACACAAATTTCACCCAGCTGTTTGAAAGCTGTTCGAAGGATATATCCTGTCATAAGTTCAAATAGATCAATCACCATGCACCAGAATAAAGGAGTTCTTTACACTGTACTTTCACAGAGGACTCTACAAACGCTATGCTTTCCTGCGCTGCGAGGACGAACGCGAGCAGTTCCTGTATCACTTACTGTCTCTCAACGCTGTTGACTTCTTCTGTTTCACCAACACATTCACAAACACCGGTCAGTTGTTTTGTTTCAACATCCTTGATATTGTCAGAATGTTCTGCTTGGTGGGTTTTGTATAGCCAGCTGTTTGCCTGATATAAGCAACATCCTTCAGATCGTAAAATGCAGAGCTTAAAATCTTCCATCTTCAGCTAAAACATTTCCTCGTCCCCAAAAGGTGTGTTTCCTCCTGTGAATTTGTGTGTGTGTGTGTGTGTGTGTGCAGAGTTTTAATGAATTTTAATGTATTGTATTGTTGCTGTGTGTGGGCGGACATGAAATTTCCCCATGAGTAATCTTATCTTGTCTTATCTTATTATCTTAAAATCTTACGAAAATGCACCAAATTGCACAGATTTTAGTCTAATTCTAAAAATGTTCCTATAGAAAAAGTGTTTCCTCCTCTCAAGCATTTAAAATCATGCACAAAAACAAAACAAAAAATGCACCGCATGCCACAGATATTGGTCTATTCTTTATAAAAAAATAATAAAAAAAAATCCAGGGGAGCATGCCCCCGGGTCGGTCGGTGGTCTAGTGGTTAAGAGACTTGTCACCAATGCGAGAGGTGGGGGGTTCTAGTCCCACTCGGGGCAAAGAATTTTTCCTTCTCGTATGTGGCACCGTTCATTCGGGCCGATCGTCGGGGGTTCTCTCCGGGTACTCCGGCTTCCTCCCCCTCTGCATTGGAAATGTTCAGCCCACCAAATTTGAAAAAAAATAAATGCAATTTTAAATTCCGAAATTTAAACAGCTGAGCTGACCCTTCGCACCACGTGATTGTAATGTGTTTATGTCCAGTGTGTGAGAGAATGCGTGTGATTCACGTGAGCGTGCGTGTTGGGTTCAGTTCGCGGCTCTTTGAGCCGATTCAGGAAATTGGGTAAAGCGCCTATACAATACTGATTATCATTATTATTATTATTATATCCCTAGCATTACAGCATACGCGCGCCCGTGGCTTTGCCACTTCATCCTAAATGCTACACTCTTTTCCTCGTTTTGGATCATGGACCCATTTTATTCCCTGAAAATAATATGTATTTCGCTTGTGGGTTGTCCTGTCATGAGATAGTTACTAGGATAGTAGGCCTTGATGCTAGGATGCCACAATTGTCCACAACCTCCCCTGAATGCGCAAGAAATTATCTGCATCTTTTTTCTTTTTGTCTTTCTTTTTTGCCTTTCCTCCAGGGGAAACATCCCGAATTTCCCGAAATTGGCAATAAAGTAGGTAAAAAAAAATTTAAAAAAAACGTGAAAAAGAATAAACTGAAAGACTCTTGCTGGTTTGTTAACCTGGTTTGCCTCTTGCTGTTTCCAGTGGTGCCCTACAAAGTGCTGGTGTACCCAAGTACCAAGCTTGGGTGCTCTACAACCAGCGCCAACGTCTGGGTGTCTGTAGCCGGCCAGCTGGGGGACTCTGGCAAAATGGAGCTGCCAAAGTCATTGTTAGAACTGTCATTTGAGGTTTGTGTTGTCTGCAGTGTGTTCGGATGCTAATAGTTATGGCTAAACTGTTCAGATTTTGTAGAGGGCAGTCTCCTTTCGGCTAGAGAAACACCTGCGGAGGCAACATAGGTTAAACTGTGCAAGTGTTGTTATGACAGAACAGTAGTACAGTTCAGCAGAATGTTAACCCATTTTATACAAAGAAAGTTAGCAGAAACCTGCCCCCCTGCCCAAGTATAAAATATTTGAAGCGCGGGGAACACATTGTCTTTTTCCTATAAGTCTTGAAAATGCCCATGCAAATATTGCAGTTTTACTTGAAATCTTCATATCACTCAGAGCCACTTCAAGCCACTGTTATGCAATCTGCAGCGGTCTGGGGCCTACCGGAAAGGCCCACGCCTTGTGTAATAGTGGCTTGAAGTGGCTCTGCTGGTGTGCAGTGGTTTGTTGTTTTTTTTTACCAGTCTTATCATATAGCAGGCAGGGGGTGGTCGGGCTCAGGCTCTTGAGAGATATGCACATGAAAATAACAAGAAAGCAAACTTGAGTCAGAATGACTTTTCATACTACAGTACAAGCCTAAATCAGAGACAGAATGGTGTGATAGAAGGAGCATCAGATGAACAGGGAATCCACATGTGTGGTATGTTATCACTTATGTGTTCATGGTTCTGCAGCACAAGAACCTGGGTGTGTTGACCACGATGCGTATCGGCCATGACAACAGTGGCATGATGCCCCGTTGGTTGGTGGAGTACATCCTGGTGCGAAACGAGCTCACTGGACACACTTACAAGTCAGTCTGAGTTTCACGCATGATTGTTTAAAAATAAAATGATGCAACAAGAGTTGGGATGAGTTTTCCCTCATTTCTCGTTCTCCTTTTTCTCATTCTTTCCTCTTTCACTAGTCACTGTTACATTTGTGCTTTGGTGTCATTGTATTTTTGTGGAGGGTGGGTTTGGTTTAATGATATCATGGATGTTAGCCTGCGTTCGCTGAAGACATCAGCAGCATACCCTGATGAAATAGAGTATGTGAAATGGCGCCACCAGACTGAAACAAGAACGTCTGGCATGTATGTGAACTATGAAGAACTTTATCCCATGACCCACACAAAGCGTTCTTGTGCCAGAGTTTTTGACGCATGGCCTTTTGTTCAACACAGGTTTAACTGTGGACGATGGCTTGGTAAGGGTGTGGATGATGGCAGTACGGAGCGCCTCCTGGTGGCGGAGCTTGTCCACAGCACCGTCAACACAGAAGGTTTGTATTTGCTTTCATTGTGCTCTTGACTCAAGAATTATTATGACGGTAACATTGACAGTGCTGGTTAGCTGTCTCGAGGGTGCATAGAAACATTTCTATGCAATACATGCTCATGGGGAAGAAAGAAGAGCAACAGAGAGGGAGAGATTAGGACTGTTAGATATGTCTTGACATTTTGTCAGTAGGACTTGATTGAGCAGAGCCTGGATTGACCTGAGCTGGCAACCATTCCAGTAGGCAGTATTATTATTATGGATCACGTTAAGCCCTGTACTTTGGGTTTGTTTGTTTTTTTGTTTAATTGAACTGATTGTGCTGTCTCATCATTGTACTTGACAACCAGTAATTCTGGTATCCTGTCAGTGTAATTGTCAAGCTTCTGTCGTCTTTGTGCTGCAGATGAGGTGGTGGTGCAACAGGCACCGAGGACGGCCTCTCCAAAGTCACCCAGGAAAAACGCAGACCACAGTGAGTAATACTAATGGTACTGGTGTTGTGTTGGATCATCGGTTTTTTATAAGCTAACGGCTATGACACAGATCCCTCATGATACAGATCCAGCTGAAATGCCCACACACGCATGCGCACTTGCACACACACACACACACACACACACACACACACACACACACACACACACACACACACACACACACACACACACACGCACGCACGCATGCGCACTTGCACACACACACACACACACGCACGCACGCACACACTGACACACACACACTGACACACACACACACACACACACTGACACGCACGCACACACACACACACACACACACGCACGCACACACACACACACACACACTGACACACACACACACACACACTGACACACACACACTGACACACACACACTGACACACACACACACACACACGCATGCGCACACACACACACACACACACACACACACACACACACACACACACACACACTGAATATAATTTATATGATAAAAGTATAATTTGCTGTGATCACCAGTCATGTTTAATTCTTTTGTTTGTTATTATTGCTTGTGCATAGCTTCAGACCATCAGATAAATGTCACTCAATCAAGTGCCTGCATAACATCACTTTGCATTCTTGTTGTCCAGACCTCACGTTGCCCGAGATCCAGGAGATGGTGGGACACGCTGTCAACAATCTAGTCAAGCATTATTACAAACCAGAAAAAGAGGTATGTTGTCAACACAGACTGGTATTGTGTTGTTTTGTGTTGTGTTGTGTTGTGGTGTGTTGTGTTGTGTTGTGTTGTGTTGTGTTGTGTTGTGTTGTGTTGTGTTGTGTTGTGTTGTGGTGTGGTGTGGTGTGGTGTGGTGTGTCGTGTCGTGTCGTGTCGTGTCGTGTCGTGTCGTGTCGTGTCGTGTCGTGTCGTGTGCATCTTAGTTGCATTGCTGTATTCATGCAGTACATATGTTTTTCTAAACTGGGATGGCAAGCAGAGGAAAACAAATGGAGAGAAAATGTGAAAACGCTGAAGACCATTCTATGATTTAAATGATTACGAGACCTTTCTAGACAGCTATTGAAAATGTGTGCTAGACTAATGACAGTGGAATGTACAACTTTACAGACATCAGTTAATCGGAATGTTTAAACAAAACATTGTAAAGTTTGAAGTGAATAACACAACAACAAGAAACGATGTAGCAAAGCATTGTTACGAACCAGAAAAAGAGGTATGTCAACAGTGCAGACGGATATTGCTGTGTTTTGTGTTGTGTTGTATGCATCTTAGTTGAAGACAGCCGCGAATTCGTCTTTGTGGCTTGCGCGGCTTTAAGCCCTAAAAACTCACTCACTCACCCTTGGTTGAAGAATTGTTGCTTGCAAATTCAGCTAACCTCTTGCATTTTGTGTGACAGCGTGGTAACCTGACCTTCCTGCTGTGCGGTGACAAGGGACTAGTGCAGTGCATGGAGCTGGTCTTCCAGTACGGCTTCCGCTCCTCACGCCTCTTCCGCAATAAGATCTTCATCTGGGACTATCTGGGTGAGCGCTCTAACAGGTAGATAACTCCTGCACTTGAAATTGCTGTGGCAGACGGCACAGGGTGACGGTGTACGTCATAAGCAAATGCCGTTGAATGCAACGCTCAGAACAGTTACCACCATCAGTCAGTCCCTGTAAGCAGTTGTACTAACACACATGTTCTGTAACCATCCGCAGAGCGCTTGAAGATCTACTTTGAGAATGCCATGGCCAACAGCAGTGTGCGTCCAATCCCTGAGGTGGCCAAGGCCGGCTACTGGCTCTTCTGTAACCTGCTGAAAAAGATCAACCAGGCATCGGAGGCCATCGGCAAGGACGGAAAGTTCCAGATCTTCATCTGTGTTGGCATTAGGTAAGGAATGAAGTGGCGAGAAAATTCGCACAAAATGGTGATCCTTCACTGCTTGAGCGCATTCCTTTTCTGTATTGGGTTAAGCAGTTTATTGAATCGGATGGATTCAGTTTACTCTTACACTGACTTTGAGTTTGAAACATTGATATCCATTACATAACTTCGTCAATGCACACAGTAAAATGATTTCTTTCATCCTTTTTTGCACATTATAGGCAGTTTTTAGCATGTAGTAAATACCCCGTGCAGACTGCAAAATTGAAAAAGGATAGATAAGTTGGTTGGTGCTGCACCGCGGCGACATGCTTCCTCCCGAGAAAGCAGCCTGAATTTCCTGAAAGGGACAATAAAAGTAGTTAGGCACACACAAAAATGACTCACTGTAAGTCACAAGTGTGTGTGTGTGTGTGTGTGTCCACCTGACAAGAAATGAAGGTTTAGTAGGTTGTTTTTGTTGGTGAAAACATTCTGATTAAAATTTCACTGTAACTTCATTGACAGTCTCATTCTAAATGAACAATATCATATAGTTTATAATACAACTTTGTCATTGTCCTTTGACAACAGGGACCGGTGTCTGCATCGATGGATGCCGCTGATGGCCAACACCACGGTCACAGCCCAGATGTATGAGGAAAACTCCTTCCTACGCAACCCCAGCCTCACCAACTTCATCGTCCACATCCTCGACTCTCTGACCGAGTTTGAAATCACGCTTGAGTCATCCCTCCTGCGCGGTCTGGACATCTAAGTCTGTTTACATGCTGCTTCGTACTTTTTTCACCAAGTTACCTCAATGCTGTTGAGTAACTGTGACTGAATTTCTTCCACCTTATTGGAGTCCGGCCAGTTTTCTCATCTCCACACTAGTTTGTGATGCATCAAGTCTTTGTTATTGCGGACTTTTTGTCTCTGTCGTAGTCACATCTGCATCATCAGACCATTTCAACCATGGATGCATGTTTACTCACTTTCTCGCGTTTGCTGTCAATATTGTTTTTACATAGTAGCAATACAATTGTGGACATTTTAAACTGACTACTGTAGCAACATTTTGGTGACGAAAAAAATTGTTTTAGTGATGCAGGATTTCGACGGCAGACTAGGGTGTTGCTCAGGAAACTTGCGAAAACTGTTGGTTTCTTTTTTTTTTGTGTGTGCGTGCACCAGAAACAGGATTTTATCGCGTGCAGGTCGAAGTTTGCGTTCTTTGGTGTTGGGTCTTTTGGACGCTTATTGTTTAACGTTAATGTATGACATTTTGCACGCATCCGTCACAGCAACGGCACTGTTTACAGTATTAACTGACGTTCATTCATTGCGAGTCTCACATTCCCTTTCATACAGTGTGTCACGTGAATCCATCATGTCTGCGCTGTAGTTATCTTGCCCACATTGAGGTGCCATCGACGTTAACTACATGCTTCTCATGTCTTTACTGGTCACAAGAATGATCGAGCATGACGATTCGACATGCGACTTATGTACTGTTACTGTACCCGGTATCTGTGATGTTCTCACTGTTAGACTGCAGTTAAATGTTTTCTCATGATGTCGCTTGTCGTATGCGCGGAGCAAGGTGAAAAGGATAATCAGCAATTGTATGTGTGGTGGGACTGTTTGCCGTGTTTATTTGGGTTGAAATGTGTACGTGGGTGATTGTGCTACTTCTGGGCACCATTTTGGTGCTCACATTTTGTGCATTGCTTGAAGTAGATCAGAATACAGGTTGGCAGGGTGTTTTTTTCTTTTTTAAATAACCTATAATGCTTATGCGCAGTTCTTACCAATATTATCTAACTTTTGTTTTGTTTGTGTGTTTGGGTTTTTTTTTGTTTTTTGTGGGGTTTTTTTTGTGTGTGTGTTTTGGTTTTTTTTTTTGGGGGGGGGGGGGGGGTGTTTTTCGGTGATTTTTTTTTTTTTTTTTTGAAGGGGGGGGGGAGGGGGTACGCTCATGGTCTAGATCTTTGGTTGGGTCTGGAAAGCTTATTCAATTTCATCTTGCCTCGGCTAACTTGAGGTCGGATGGTACAGAATATGCACCATTTGTTAGGATAAAGTAACAGAAATACGCTCCACAGAAATATGCGCCTCTCATGCCACATCTGTGTTGAAGTGTTGACAAATCTCCACGCCATCAGGGTACACACGTACTGATTAACTCGAGAGTGATTATTTCTAAACCGGGGTCAATATACATTCTGATGAACAACATCAGTTGATATGCAGCTGTTTCCCTCTGGTGGAAATGTTGCTGTTGTTGGTCTGCCTCACTCCCAGTATCTCCATCTGGAGGGTTCCCTTAAACCAGAAACGTGCAATGTACATGTAGCAGAGAAAACTAACAGGGTATTCGTGCAGTTAAAACTGCTGTGTAGCAGTGGATCATCTGTATCTTGCAGTGTATATATCACATTCAGTACCTGTTTACCTGCCGATGTACTCCACCCCACAGGATTTCTGTTGGGCACCATCATGGTTGCCTTGTGGATCCAAGTGTCATACCTAACTTGATGATTACAGGAGCATGATCTTGCCTGGAAAGTGGCAGCTAGGGTACTGTGAATGTGTCGGCTGTGTGTCCTCTGGGACTGCAATCTGTAGGGTCCTGTGCAATGGCTGTTTACAGGGCTGCAAAGAATATAGGTGGAGTACTAGATACTGTTCAGGACTACTGTCCAGTTAGGTATCTCGGCGTTTGGAAAAGGCAATACGTGCTTCACCCCATTTGTCAGTAATCTCAGCAGTGTTGTCTTTGAGTTTGAGAATGTTTCAATGTTTGGTTAACACAGGCTGCGTCATGCCCTTTTTAGGGCACGAAGAGGAGGGGCTGGAATATACATATAGATTCTTTTTGTTCATACATTCTTTAGCACTGTACAGGTATTCAAAGCAGTTGTTGCTATTAGGAAAATGAAGAAGCTATTCATCACTTACAGGCATCAGATGCAATGTTAAAGAAAAACAAAAACAGTGTGCTTGGCTTATACATACTAGAATGCTACTTAATTTGATTTGTTTGGGTTTTTTGTTTCATTGTTCTTTGATTATTTCAAGATGTCAGCCTCCCTTACTTGTTCACAAGGAAGATTCTTCTTTTTCAGCTTATGCTAGGTTATGTGAAATTTGATGTGTGACCTTTGAGTTTTGTTTATAATGTCGTTAGCAGTTAAACATGGCAGTCCTAATATTACTAGGCTTCACAGTCAAACTTGGATGAACAACAACAGGCTTCACAGAAGACAGGCCAACCTGTGCCAGCGTGTTTGACAATGTAACTGTTCACGTGTTGAAAGGGTGTCGCTGCTACATCAATTACTCCCCTTTACCTTGGCTGTGCAAACAATCCTGCAATGCAATTAGCAGTGGTCCCTGATGTACCTAAACAGTGTCGCCCCCTATACCATAGTGCCTGAATAGGAAGTCAGGTACTTGACTGCCATACTATGTGCTGACGAAACGAGAGAGCGAGGCAGGTCGCACATCGCCACAGCTGGAATTGCATCACGCCACAGCTTTCTGCCAGCTCTCTGGGTCATACTGGGGTTACAGTCCACAGATAGGGGTGTCAGCTTTTCATTTGGCATCGCTAAAACAGCTTCAAACATTTTATGAGTTGAGGTGTTGGGGCATCTTCCTTTAACCCTCCTTTCCTTTCACCGTTTCTTTTTTCACTGTTAGAGTGATCTTTTCACCAGCAAAGCAACACACATGTTTTTTGAGCAAGTTTTAACTTCGTACAGCATTTTAGTCTGGCAGCTTAGGAGCGGGTAGGTAGGAAAAAATTATATTTTTATACATTGTACAATCATTTGATGTGTATTGCGTCTGTGTAATGCTTCCTGTCTTGTCTAATATTGACAGTTTTGGCAGTGTTTTGGTTCAGTTCTGCTCATCTGAAGGTTAACATGTGCTTAAGGAGGCAGCCAAGTAACTCCCTGGAGTCTGCAAGCGAGTCATTTCTGCACTGCAGGGGTTGAGAAAAGGGGGGGGGGATGGGATGTTGTGCATGAGCGATGACAGAGGTTATCCTCTTTATGCTTGCGGAGGTACTGAGGAAAGTACATTAGTTGTCTTTGTATTATAAGAGATTGTCGCAACCCTTCATATAAGATAAAGTGTCTGCTGCACAGGTGGTGTGTGTGTGGGTGTGTGTGTGTGTGTGTGTGATTTATAAATACACAGTTTTGCAGTGTACATGCTGGTATACGCTAGCTTCATGGCGTACAGTCTGAAGCAGCCTACAGAAGGTGGTCAAGGTAGTCAAACTCCTGTGTCACATTGGCTAGAGTGAATAGTTTGTGTGAGACTTCAACAGCAGCTGTACTTTACATTCACAAAAGGATTCTGCTGGTTTGAAATCAAAAGTCGGTGATTTTATATGCAGTGCATGGTCTGAGATGGGTGACGGGGAAATATGTCTAGTCAAGAAATAGTGCACTATGCACTACAGTCAAACTTGCACCAGGTATGAAAGATAAAATGCGCTACACTTGCTTACATAAAAGCTCTTGTATTTCACATTGACATACAAAACTTGTGTTTCTGCAGTTAAGGAATGATTTGTCATTATTTCCATTTTCTGACATCATTGAGTCAGTCTTGAGGTCTGAAATTACATTGTAAGTAACGCAGATCGCAGTTTTTTTTTAGCTACGGTGTTTATATGTGCGTGCATGTGGGAGAGCATCGGCTATTGAAGGGTTCTTTGTACGTACATGTATCATAAATTCTATTTTGCTTACCGTAATAGACATGACAGGAAAAAGACAATTGTTATACGACGTATGCTGGTGGAGGGTTCACAGAGTGAGAGCAAGAATTGGAAAAGGGATGCTTGCAATCATGGAGAATGCTGATGATATTGTTAAGTTTTTCTTGTTAATAAATGTTTGAAAAGTGGTTGGTCTCAGTGTCTTTGTTGGGGAAGTTTTGCACTGATTGTTACAGACGTACAGAGTAGTCTCCCTCCCTTCACTACTTCTGTTTCTGCCAATCTTGCAAGTTTCAGTTTGTTGCGGTGGTTGGTTTGGGAGTTTACAAGGTGGAAAATGCTAGGAGGATATGGCGATTAAAATGTTAGGTTAGGTTTACAACACTCTCTGTGCATTTCAAGGCCCTCTAATGCAAGATACTGTGTCAAGCAGCATTGTTGCCAAGATTTTGCACTGTGGTTGAAAAGTAATGGCAGTCGAAAAGTTTACGTTATTACATCAGTAGTCAACAGCTTGCGGCAAAATAAAGACTGCTTTTTCTTCGTACTTAAGCAAGATTAAATTTCAGTCGTCTATTGTGCTTACTCCTGTGCAGACAAACGAAAGAGAGGAATGTCTTAATATCTGAATATTTATTCACATATCAATATGATAAGACTGCGAAAAACGTATAAAAACTATTAATAAGAAACCTGACAAAAAATACAAGGTCAGGCTTTTACAATTATATCTGTTTAATGCCAGCAGGCACACTTTTATCACCCTATAAACTGGTAAAAAAAATGCTGAAGAGCACTTCACTGCTGAGGTAAAAGTTTAAAGCGGGACGGTGTATGCAGATTCACACTGTAATCTGCGTAAAAGCAGAAATATCATTTGTATTCATGGGAAAACCATCAGAATGCTGTGCCATTTGAGTATTTTTCCACCTGTCTTTGGCATGTGAAATAAATAAAACACATCAAAATGCATGTCGTCACAGCTGTGCACCTTAGAATACCAGCCCAATATCCACACAATGAACCTGCCAAAAGTGTAACGAAACCACGAAGCGCCTAACAAAACAAAAGTGATGACCGTGTACACAAAAATTACAGGCGTCAAGTCCTGATATGACTTCCATGCGTAAATATAAACACAACTCGTACCAACAAACATATACACCAAGATCCAACAGAAATCCTTACATGACTGAGCAGTATGAAACAAAATAAGCTCCTTGATACACTTGTCTCGCATTTTCATCAACTTGCTTTTTTTTTTTCTTTTCTTAACCATATAGAGGTGCAGCACTGCAGAAAGAGAGTCACTGCTGGTGTATTGCTCATATCTGCTACCTGTGTGAAAATAAATCTCTCAGCTACTTCTTTCTGGAAGAATTAGGTGCTGTACAGCAGCGTGAGAAAATTACAACAATGGCAAAATTGCACAAAAAGCAATGTGGGAGAAGTTGACTGAAGATCAGTTTGTAACCATTCACTGTACTAAGTCAGAACACAGAAAAGATGTGATCAAAATTTAGCCAAATCAGCTGTCAATTTTAACACAAGTATGACATGAGCTCTTTCAAAAGTCTGTCACGTGAGATCACTGTAGTGTGTGAGACTGAATGTGAGGACACCTGTCTGGAGTAATACAGCGTCCCTCGTGCATCACTTTGTCGGCTGTGCACTGGCACGACGGTACACATGGCTTGAAGCAGTTGGTCGTCAAATTGCCCAGCGGAGTGTGCAGGTTTTCGCAAGTCCGAGGACACACCGGACCACACTCGTCAAACATAAACCCTCTGTCTTTGGGACATTCAAAGGCTGAAAAAAACAAAGAGCAATATGTTTTCAGTTTATATAGAACAAGTATACATACCAAATAAGTTATGTAGTGGCCTTTTTCACTGACCCAACTAAGCTCAAGTACAGAAGACTGGAAACTCAAAGTAAATGCATTGTCTATTCATGTGAAAAACAGCAAGTAAGCTTTAGTGACTATGATATCTCACACTGCTGTACACACTACATGAAACGAAATGATGTAGTCAGAGGAGAACTGGGAGACCAGGGGACGCAATCCCCGTGCACTGTACATGGTGTGTTAGGAAAGAGGCACCAGAAAATCAGGCTGAAAAAGTGAAAGTACTGTAGTTGAGCCATACTTGCATCAAAAGTGCTCATTTACACCACAATCTTCAAGGTACACAAACACCATTCGTTCTCAAAATGAGTTAGTCCTAGCACCAAAATAAGACCACAAAAAAACAAAAAAAAAACACTGACCACAAAGATTGCGTGAACGCCATTCCAGTTTCACCCCGGCTCGTGCACACTCATATGCATAAGATGCCAGGATGTCACACAAGCACCTGGGATCGTCCAAGCACACGCACATGTCGTACACACAGGATGAGAAGAAAGGCTCCGGGGAAACCACCCGATGACACCGGGTGAAGGCACTGCCCTGAAACAGTACATGAGGGACAACATTTCAATGTTCATGTTCGAAACATGCCCACGTCATAAGAGTCACATTGCAGTCCTAACAGGGTTCTCACCTCACACAGAGGGATTGTTACTGATCGAGGGCTTTACGCAGCACAAGCAACAAAGACTATTTCGCAGCTGAGCAAAGTCTTTCTCTGCTAGATCATTAAATAAAAGGGTATTCCTTAATAATCAGGGATGGATTTACTCAAAAATGCCAATGAGACATTGTCTCCTTGACCAGTCATTTTTATGAGACATTTTCGTTTTCTATGAGACAGTCAAGTTCACCCGTATCACTCTGTCACATGTCTGTGCCGAGAACCTGTTCCTAGGTGCAGTGACGTTCAGGTTCTGAAAGCCTCATCACTAAAATTAGATTAGTGTAACAGACTCTATGACTGACACGGACAGCGCATCTCTGCTTCGCGTTGTCTGGTGCGCTTGTGATGTCATGTTCGTGGGACATATAACACATTTTGCGAAATTACTATGCGACATTTTATCAAAATATGAGACATAGTCGCACGGCGCGTGAGAAAATCGATCCCTGAATAATTAACTCTTTTTCCACCACAGGTGACTTTAGTCAGCGTGCTGTTCGGCCAATGCAGGAGACTTTTGATGACTTCCAAGGGTCATATCAGGAGGACAGTATTTCACAGGGTGTAGTGTTTGGACAGGCATACAGGTATCTAACCACTGTCAGGGACCCACAACACCCTACTCCTCATCTTTACCTAAGAATCTTGAAAACATTCTGAGATATAAATATTTAATGAGACCCACTGCTCAACAGTTCTCTCAGTTGAAAAGAAACCCGGCGCTGGCAAGTGCTGTTGCACACTTTTCCTGTGCTATTTTCAAAACCCAGTTACGCCAAAACAGTAACGGCAATTTGTAGTCCAAACCTTGATGATGGCACAGCGAGTAGTAGCAATCTTGCGGACGCGGTAACCAGCCGACTGACAAGGATCCACATCCTTAGCGTCTTGACACGTCTCACTCAGCTGGGTATTTGCCTGCAAAAATATTGCGTAAGTGTGAAAAACAAATTGGTACATTTATAAAGTTTTCATGGGTTTATGAATAGGTACACAAATACCCTTCCCCAATACTGCTCAAGTAGGGTTGTCAATGACTAGGGCTATACCAGTTGGGGTCTTGCCCGAGGGACTGCTTTGGTAGCCAGGCAGGCCTAGCCGGAGACCTGAATTAGCAGTTAGTAACCCTCCCTTCCCCCCCACTCCTCACTGTGCCGCTGCCATTTGCCTTCCAATGCCCCCCCCCCTCCCCTCCCCAGCTTTCCATCTTCTTATTGCACACCACCTTCAAAAAGACAATAATTATTAACTAGATGATTGTGCTCAGGAGAAGCAGAAGAAGAAGTTGTTTCTAGGACTCATGACAAATGGGAGATTTTTTTTTTTTTTTTTTTTTGTTCAAACAAACACGGAAAACAGCTCAAAACACGCTCCAGAAAGAATAGGACAAAGACATGTAGTAGCCGCACGTCACATGAGAAACATGGAAGAAACACCATGTTCGCTGTTTGTTTGACATCGACCTAATTCAACAGCCTTCTGGATAGCAACAAGCATGCAAATACCTAAGGCATTTGTCTAAAACAAGAGCTCACAAAAATGTGATGGAAATATCAAGTACCTTCCAACTGTTGCCAAAAACAGCTGGCGAGTTGGTAATCTGCCCAAAGCTGGTGCGAAGATCATCCTGAGGGAAGCCGTTGAAGTTTCCACACAGGCCACACAACTTTCGCTTGTAGGTTCCTGGTATTCTGACTTCCCCATGACTGTCACCGTTCCACGATACCTGCACACGTATGACAACCTTAGTGAACAGACACAACACACTTCAGCCGTACCATAATTTTTTTTTCCCAACTGCCTGAACTTTTTGCCAACTTCATGGATGGAGTCCACAGAGCGCTCGGAAGCTGGGGCAATTTTCATTATACATAATGATGAGGATGAGTATGCTGATGCAATGGAGGTCCTAATTACAGGTAGCTGTTGACACCCCACTGGAATCCACTGAGGGGTCGGAAGCTGGGGCAATTTTTATTATACAAAATGATGAGGATGACGATGATGGTATGCTGATGCTATGGAGGTCCTAGTTACAGCTAGCTGTTGACCCCCCTCCCCCCCCCCACCCATTCCTCATCACAAGTTGCCTGATATGGCCATCTCCAACTAACCAACCACAACATACAAAGCTGAGAAACAAGTGTACCTGAAGACCGATGTCTGTAGTGAGGAGAACAGTCTTTCCAGTAAGTTCCACGTAGATGTGAGGTTCGTACAGGAATGGCAGCTCCACAACAGCACCATTCACCTGCAACATCACAAATAGTTACATCTTTGTGAGTGACCTCAAAGAAAACATTTCCTATAAAAAAAAAATAGTATAAATACAATAGAGAATTAGACCACTTATGCTAGACATAAATGTATGTGTATGCACGTCTGTGTATGTATGTGAATGTATAGAGGTGTGTGTATGCGTATGTGCTGTATGTATGCATATAGATAGGTACATACATTTGTCTGTGTCCTTACAGGTACCAGTGTAAACATACATCCATATGTTAAGAGTAGATAAATTTGCCTATATTGGTACAGTCGTATAGTCGTATATTTTGATGCTGTGCAGCCATGTGCCCAACCAAAAAGAAGAAAATTAAAAAAAATAAAAAAAACATTTCCTATACACATGGAACAGTTTTCTCTCTCTCTCTGTTTAGTTGGGGAGCCAGGGTGGCCAAATGGTAAAGCATTGGACTTTCAATGCTCGGGTCGTGAGTTTGATTCCCAGCTGGGGCCAAATGTTTGTGCTGACCTTTTTCTCGTTGCCACGTCTTTAATGTCACCCATACGTGGTGGAAAAGGATGTTAAATTTCCAAACACCTACCCACCCACCCTGCTTAGTGAGTTACCCAAGTCACACAGTTTGTGCAATGTTACGAACACATCCAAAACAAGAACAGGAAATTTAGCTTACCCTGACAATGCTATTCTGAAGCAGATCGACCACAATGTTACCAACGGTGATGGTAAAGTTCTGTGCCCAGGACACCTCACCAGGGGCGTTACGGTTGTCGTGTTGCACCTCCACTCTGCAATCACATGCAAAACCACAATTATATGTATACGCATATAACTGTACACACATAGCGATGGCAGAAACAGACCTGGGCAATTTTTTTTATTAACTCACTCTCTACTGGGTGATTTTTACATTGTGATCCTCCAAGTACTGGCCGTTTGTATGGGTTAGCAAAAAAAAAAAAAAAAAAATCAGAGAAAAATAACACAATACACTGAACTAAAATTTTCAAACAAAGTTATTAACATATGACTGCAATACTGTGCAAATTAAATTTCAAGCATGTAACCCTTGGAATTTGCCAGTGTAGACAGACAGGTAAAATACCCCCCTTTTCTATTACCCAAATAGAACACAGTCCACTCAGAAACCACTCAATGTCCGATCACATGTCATCCACAGCATGTTTGACACTCACTCCCTACTGATCACCACGATCCTGGTGCTGGCTCGTGAAGCGCTTGCTTACTGATCACCGAGATCCTGGTTGTTTTGTGCTAAAAACCGCTAAAGGGGAAAACCGGGACTGTGGTGATCAGCAGACACGCATTTCCCTTGCCACCACCAGGATCGCGGTAATTAATACAGAGTGAGTTAAACACGGAATAATATAAAACATCCATCAATTCATTCTCCAACACAGATACTACCTGAAATTATTTTCTTCACAGTCAGCAGCCATAATGTAACGACAAGTGCCTTGAAAGTGTAATGTTGCTCCATCAAACGTGCGATAGTGGGGGTCGCCAAACACCACGCAGCTGCCAGGCTCTGTTAGGAAGAAAAAAAATCATAATACATGTAATGATACTAGCCAATGGCTCTTCTACAGCACAGTCTCCTCAGTCAACAAACTAGGCCCTTTCCAGGAATAATGTAGTCGTTCATTCCTTGTTCCAAATGTTTGACAGTTTGAATTATTTCTCTGAAGATTCACAGGGGAAGCCGTGATAGACACATGGTAGAGCGTGGACCTCCCAATGCTCGAGTCATGAGATCAAATCCTGGCTGAGGCCACATAATTGTGCAGGGCCCATATGTAAAAGTCGAGGTTCATTTAACCCACGGCTACGGGCCTAATCCAGACTAGGACAAAAGAAACCCAAAAGCAAAATTAAATAACAAAGAAAGCGAAGAAAGGAAGAAAAAAATCCTTCCATAATGGCTTAGGCATCTTGCTGGAATAAACCCGCTTCCTGATTTAAACCAAAAAAAAACTACAGAAACTTTAACCTTACAGCTAGTTTAGTTCGAGGTTAGACTAACCCGGGGCTAAAATCCCTAACCTCGACTTCTACATGCAGAGCCTGGCCCTTTTCTTGTTGCCCCGTCTTTGATGTCACCCATACACGGTGGAGAAGGACATAAAACTGCCAACACCCACTCCATCCCCACCCCTGCAGATTCACAGAAAGACTCACGTTTGAGGCAGACAGGGCAGCACTGGCCAGGTGAGGTGGCCCGCACCTCGTCGTCTCCACACTCCGACACTGGGCAGTTCTGAATGGAGCACGACACGGCCCCTCCCTGACACCTGCACCGTGTGCATTCATCCACTATCCACTCCTCTCCGGGCTGTGCACAAATCAACACACAAGTGTCAAGTAAACATCCACAATCAGTAGGAGGCAGTCAAATGCTCTAGGGGATTGGTTAACTGCTACACAAGTGTCAAGTAAACATCCACAATCAGTAGGAGGCAGTCAAATGCTCTAGGGGATTGGTTAACTGCTCTCATATTTTGTGTGGAAAGTTGGTGTGCGTTTGACCCCAAAGAGGAAGTAATGAACTGTGCTTAATCCAACATGATGTCCATTTCCACTGGCTGTACGAACTGGACCAGTCTGTGTAGCTTGTCGATCACAGTCAAGGATACATCAAATGTGGCTGACCTGGCAGTCTGACTGGATTGAATAGTGTTCAGCTGGACTGTTCAGTTAGGGTAGCCCCCCCACACCACAACCCCCCCCCCCCCACACACACACACACACACACAATAATTATACTTCACATTTTGTCTTACCTGAAAGTTCCTACCCTGATAGTAGCACTCTGCTTGGGCCAGAGGTTCACACATCTCGCAGCACTGCCCCTCCACATGAATCAGACGCTCATTGCTGTTGCATGACAGGGGAGCACACTCTTGCAGAGTGCAGGTTATCTCACCATCCTGGTCACAAAACAAGAATCAACCTTCGTACATAACCAAACTCCAGCAAACCCCAGTACAGTACTGGAATCAGCACAGTATCTTCTGCTGAATCTGACCAGATCTGTGAGGTGGCAGCAAAATATTATTGTTAATTTTGTTAGGATTATCTTCAGCCGTGGGACGCTTCTAGCATGACAACTAGGTAGCGCGTCGGACTTAAAGGGGGGATCCACCCTCCATTTCGCTACCTAGTTGTCATGCTATCGAGTCGGGAACCAATGTATTATAATTAGGCTAGCAGACGACGTTTTGCTGGTGCAACTTTTCGTCCCACGAAAATACTAGTGTGTTTTGAGGCAATCTACAGTGATCTGATGACAGAGCGTGGTCCCTTCTTTCTGTTCAGATGCAAACTTTTGGGAAATTCAATAAAAAAATTAGTATGGTCGGGACCTTAAGCCGCTGTGCTACCAGACAGCCGTCATTGCTGTCACAGTGATGAAGCGTGGGTTCGATCCCAGGTGGAGCTTGTGATATGTGATACCGGGTTTTCCTGGCTACCGGGCTGCTCATCGGGGGTTTCTCTCAGGATTACCCAGCTTTCCTCCCCCAGCAAAATTTAAAAATAGATAGGTATTGGGTCGCACTGCACTGCGGCGCTGCACTTCCCCCAGGGGAAGCAGCCAGAATTTCCCAAAAGGGATAACAAAGTAGTTTTAAACCAAAACAAAATCAACAGAAATGAATTCCTCCAAAGACGAAGTGTGGCTGAATAGCCTCGCGGTGGAGTACAATGCACTTGAAAGCAAGTCACATACAACCCTCATGCAAAGCAGGGAGTATTCAGGGGATTTGGTCTAGTGGTTAAGGCATCCGACTTCGGATCTTCAGCTGCCTGGTTCGAGTCCCCGGTGGGCAGGAATATGGTTGGATTTTTTTCATACCATATCGAGTCAAATCCATGTGCAGACTCGTTTGCGGTGCCAGTCTCGCCTTCGTGTACACACGCACGCACAAATATCAAGTGTGCACGCTAAAAATCCCACGTTCATCTTTCGAAGAAGAGTAGGCTGTGGCCGGTGGCGTGGTAAAAAGAAATACTGTCGCACGCACCAGAGTGAATAGCAGGGTGGAGGTTTGCACACAAAGTAGCGCCTAGCGGCAGCAGGCTTTCCCTGCTTCGTCCTCCAGCCTTGCGGCGCCTAGAGCATCTCATTAGAGATGGATACGTGTGCCGAGGAGAAGTCTACCATACCATATTCAGCCCCAGAACAACAACAGCTCACCTGACACAAGCAGGATACACATGGGTTTTCCAGAGCTGTCCACTCCTCGCCCTCATGATGGTAACGAGCCTCAGATCTATCGTAACAGGCTGCAAAACAAATTCAATACCATCTTCCAAGTCCAGGTGCAAGACAAGAATGTGAACACAATTTAAAAGTTTGCACACTAGAGTTTAGCATATCGGAGCAATTATATCCAAGCAATGGCAAAAACGAAGTACAAATGTACAAGTAGCATCATATTTTTACCTGGGCAGACAGGGCAGCACTGTCCAGGAACGTTGACCTGCACGTCCGGGGGACACGCCAGCATGTCACACTGCTCCTTCATACACACCCAGCTAAAGTCATCCTGTCAACAGAGAGGTACAGAAAATAGCTTGCTTTTATTTCTCTGAATTTCAGTATTATGTGGCTCAATGTCTACCTATAGGTGCCACAATCATTGCATAACTTTTCTGGTGTTTTTCATGGTGGTCATTTGAAGACATGGACATCAGCACACCAAAACCATTTTACTGAAGTGTGTTGTTGCAATGGTGATCTGTGACCAGTTTTCTGTCTTTTTCAAAGATATCTTACAAAGTCAGGGCAATGTACATACTTGCTGACACTGACTTCTCTAAAACAAATTTTTTTCCGCAACAAATTCCTCAAAGTGATGAGACAATAAAGTACAGTGTATATCCTTCTCTCTTAAAAGCCCATGCATCTTCACTAGGAGTATACCATGTATCACTAGGAGCCACTTCAAGCCACTATTGTGCAATCTGCTGTGGTCTCGGGCCTAGTGGGAAGGCCCATGCCTTGTGTGATAGTGGCTTCAAGTGGCTGCTATTGGTGAGCAGTGGCTGTTTCTTTTTAACCAGTCTTATCATATAGTGGGCAGGGGGTGGTCGGGCTTGGGCTCTTAAGAGTTATCCTTGAAAATATACATGTACATCAAGACGTGGGGCAGTCGGTGGTCTAGTGGTTAAGAGACTTGTCACCAGTGCGAGAGGTCAGGGGGTTCGAGTCCACTCGGGGCAAAGAATTTTTCCTTCTCGTATGTGGCACCGTTCATTTGGGCCGATCGTCGGGGGTTCTCTCCGGGTACTCCGGCTTCCTCCTCCTCTGCTTTGGAAATGTTCAGCCCACCAAATTTGAAACATAAATGCAATTCTAAATTCCGAAATTTAAATAGCTGAGCTGACCCTTCGCACCACGTGATTATAATATGTTTATGTCCAGTGTGTGAGAGAATGCGTGTGATTCACATGAGCGTGCATGTTTGGTTCAGTTCGCGGCACTCTGAGCCAATTCATGAAATTGGGTAAAGCGCCTATACAATACTCATTATTATTATTATTAAGGGCATCTGCAGTACTGCGATTGCTGAAGGCCATCTGCCATGAAACATACCAGTCTTAGATCTAAAAGATCTTAGATCTAAAGTCAAAGACAACTGAAACTGACACACACTTACCCTGCATTCACAGTAAAAGCAAGGGTCTTGCGGGCGGGGCCTAGTAATTGTGCCCAGGTCTTCAATGGTACAGCCGGAGGACACTGCACACACAAAAAAATCAGTGTGAGGCTAAATGTCACACTCTCTGTGCTTAGTGTTTGAATATAATGACCTAAGAAAAGAAGACAAAACAGCATGTGGTTTGTGTGTGTGTGTGTGTATTGGAAAGGGGGGGGGGGGCGGGTAGAGATATGGGGGTGGAGGGGGGTGGGTGCAAGGGGGAAGAGAAAGAAAGTAATCACTCACAACCAGCACAGGAAGGACAGCATTCACCAGGAGGTGGCGCCACCAGACTCTCTTCAGGACAGTTAGCCACACTGGGACACGTGTGATGTAGACACTGCATACGCCCTTCCTGCAGCATGAAATGCACAAACTCACCTTAAACGCCTCACCATGCACAACCCTCCACATGCAATCTTTCAAGCGTTTTTTAGAATCTCATGTGATACTGTACTGTGATCAGTTTTGCCATAACTTTTACACTGTTCTATGAAAGTAATATTTTGTGTGTGTGTGTGTGTGTGTGTGTGTGTGTGTGTGTGTGTGTGTGTGTGTGTGTGTGTGTGTGTGGAGAGAGAGAGTGGTTGTGATGAGAGAATGATATATTTATTTAGACATCAAGGCTCAGACATCAAGAACAGTATCTGCATCTAAAATAAAACAGACACACACTCACATCACAGTGGCATATGTCACATGTGTCGCCGTTAGGGCTGAAGTCTTCGCCATCTCTGTAGCTGATCCCATCATAGTTACACGCTGTCAACATAAGAGTGTTTACGCTTAAAGCCGCGACCTTGATAGTACCCCTTACATTCAGATTAGATAGATTGAGAAGGTTAGTGATCATATCTGTGTCTGTGTTCCCTTTAAAGCCTCTACATTTGTAACACAGCAGAGATAGAAAACTGCTGCTTTCGAAGCTCTATGTCAGATGGAAGGATGTCTCGTTTGGCCACCATTACCGTTTTCGTGACTTTGGGGCTGCTACTACATATGTACTTGAGAAATACGACTTTGTTTGTGCCTGTGTTCCACTCCCTGAACAGACTGGGACTCGACAAAAAATAGCCACCGATCAGCAGTTTCAGCTAATCCTCACCACAGACGTAAAGAGATAGACGCACCGCCGCACGCTGCCACCGCTGCTTGCGAGTGTCGCTATCGCAGCCATCTTACTGATACCAGAACTCAGAGGCTCTGTGTATAGGACGCCTCGTTCGAAATACAAAGTTCTTTAGAAAGACGTCATCAGAAATGTGACGTAAGATAAAGCGGACCAATGCTATGCGCGCTATGTAAACAGCTGGCACTTCCAGGTACTAGCAACATGGCGCGCGGCGGCGTCACTTTTCCGGCACCGTGGTACGTCTATCTCTATACGTCTGTGATCCTCACTGAGTCCACAACCAAATAACATTGTTTGCTCAGTACACGGTACACTTCTACAACATATACACCGGCCAGATTTACTACAATGGTTTCAGACGCTATATTGTGACCCTAGCAAATGATTTTGATGTGCAGATTAAGCACATTCAACGAAAGCTTCTCCACACGCTGCCGTATGCCTGTTATATACAGTATATTGAGACTTTTTATGGGGTGAGTGTTACGCATTTTGACAGACAAAAAAAAAACAGCCTGGATCTGTTAATCTGCATCTTATTAAGTTTATTCTAAGACCGTTCCCTGTATCTCTGTATCTCATGACTTACTGGGGCAGACGGGACAGCACTGTCCAGGCACAGGAATCGGGTTGTCGCACGGCACATAGCACTCTACCTCCATACAGGTGACGAGTCCGCCAGTACACGCGCAGGACACGCAGGGATTGTCGGGCACGAGGAATGTCGTGTTGGAGGCGTAGTGAGTCTCGTGGTAGTCACAGCCTGTACACACAAAACAGCATTAGATCAATGGTCAGCTTCACGCAGGGCGAATTCGCCCCATGTGCAGCTGCCTCCGAGCATGGGATACAGCTGGGGACAGCTGGAGAGACTGGCCCAGGACCGAGAGGCCTGGAGAACCCTTGTCGGTGGCCTATGCCCCAGAAGAGGCAAAAGGCGAGAGTGAGTGAGTGAGTGCAGCTGCCTCCCATGAAGGCTTTTGTCATCATTGACTCTGGCTGGAACAGTGAGGCTACTGTAAAATGTTATTGCTATCGTTGTTGTACATGGTGGGTGCACATCACTGGTGTGCACGGCGGGTGCGCATCACTGGTGTGCATGGTTGGCAGTTGTCATTGGTGTGTTTGGCGGGTGCGCATCAGTGGGTACACCTCACTAGTGTATAAGGTGGGTGCGCATCAGTGGTGTGCATGATGGGTACACCTCACTAGTGTATATGGTGGGTGCGCATCAGTGGTGTGCATGGTGGGTACACCTCACTAGTGTATATGGTGGGTGCGCATCAGTGGTGTGCATGGTGGGTGCGGAATGGTTGTGCCTGGTGAGTGTTCAAGTAGGCGTGACAGCACACATCTGTGATGATGGGTGTGCAGACACTGAGACATACGCCACTGTATTCAAGACAGATGCAGGTAATACACAGGGTGCACGTTCTCAAAAGATCCAGCATGGGTGTGTGTGATGCATCTGCATGAGCCATGAGCACAACGGTTGCGTATGGTGGGTCTGCACTGGGCCAAATCAACAACAGCTGTACATTTCCATGTGCATGTGTGTCCTATATCCCTACCTTTACACTGCGGGCAACACTGGCCTGGCTCCTGTTCAGTCAACAGACAGTTGAGTTCTGGGCATTTTTCCACCTCACAGACGACATTTCCATCCTGGAAACACACCAATCATGTAAAGCATCCCTCCAATGCATGAATATGGACATTTTTGTGTCTGTATAATCACTGACTTGAGCAACATCTAACATCTGTAACCTTTCCGTACAACACTCAGAGGCTGCTAAGTTAGTTGGGAGTTTGCTACAGAGACAAATAATTACTATTATCATTTTTATTTTTTTATCATTATGATCATTACGTCTGTCCACTGTCATAGAGAGTTCCCAGGTTCAATCTCAAAACTTTCGGTGAGCGCTCTTTCAGTTTCGGTCCCCCCCCCCCCCCCCCCCCCCCCAGGTATGGAATTCTCTGCCTCCCTCCCTTAGGAACACCCAGACCCTCCCACAGTTTAAGTCAAAACTAAAGACTCACTTATTCAAGACAGCATATGATCTGTAGTATCATCTACCCCCCCCCCCCCTCCCGCACACATACTTAGTGTTTCATGTATGCGTGAGAATGTGTGTGTGTAGCGCACTGAGTGTTCTATGAGCAGACTGTTAGCGCTTTATAAGAGCTATTATTATTATTATTATCATAAGAGCCCACTCTGTGAGGGGGGATTTGGTTTAATAGATAGCATCTTGTTATTCTTGTCATCATCATTATTATTGTTATGATTATTATCTCACCAAGCAGAGGCAGCGTCGGCAGTTGTCTGGCTGGAATGACTGTCCGTTGTCATAGAGACGCCCTTCATAAGAGCACATGTCGCAGCGTGGGCAACACAGGTCTTGGCGCGGGTGAGTGCACTCCACAACACACGTCTCTTTCTCACATGATACACGTCCTTCCTGTTGGTATCACACACCAATAGTACAGCATGGTCCTTAAGATTTTTTTTTCTAAATAAAACTTGTCTTTAAGCCACCACCATAATCAGTCATCACGACTCACAGATATCATTCGTATTTGTATATGTTACGGTCCCATTACTGAAAACAAGTCTGCACATGAATATGACTCAATTTGACAAGGAAAAATCCCACAAAATTCCTGCCCACTGGGGATTTAAAGCTGCACTCGCCTCAAGCTACGGCTTCTGTCATTGTTGACTTTGGCCGCAGCTGGGAGGCTACAGCAAAATGTTGTTATTGCTACTGTTGTTGGTGGTGTTTTATTTTTTGTTGAGGTTGTTGTTGTTTTTTTTTTGGGGGGGGTGTCTTTTTCTATTTTTACCTTGCAAGAGCAGGTCTGGCAAGAGTCCTCAGGATGAGTGAAACGGGAGTTGTCAGGAAAGGTTTGACCCAGGAACTGGCAAACTGAACACATCAAGATAAAAACATTTTGTGATGGCCACACAACAAATGTCTACAGCTACTGACTGCCGGAAAAGTGATGATCCTACAAAGCAGTTCTTAAAATCAACGACAGCATCAACAACTGACAAACTCACTGCACCCCTTAGTCTGTGTACAAATAATGACTTAGGACTTTTGAATGAAAGCCACAGACTTTTGTAACTAAAACAAGGCTTTCCAGAATTTTCTTCCTCATACATGTTCCTTCTTCTTCTCCTTGGGGAGCCGAGGTGGCTGAATGGTAGAGCGTTGGACTTCTAATGCTCGGGTCGTGAGTTCGTATCCCGGCTAGGGCCAAATATTTGTGCTGGCTTTTTCATCGTTGCCCTGTCTTTGATATCACCCATATGTGGTGGAAAAGGACCTTAAACCCACACACACACACACACACGCACCCTTCTTCTTCTTCTTCATCGTTCACTTGATAGGTACATGTACCTAACCATGGGTTACTGATTAGCAACAGTCATGTACATGGTTGCTATTGGCTCTCAAAACTTACACCAGTCTCATTGCTGGCTCCTGAAGTCTCTGACAGGTGGTAGTCAGAATCGTCAGCAAGTTGAAGCTGGTCATTCAGCAGCAGAACAATGCCTAACCCTGATTGTGACTGCACATTCTGTCAAACTCCTCATGACACTGGGAGGCAGCTTGCATACAGAGTTCCCCATTTCTTACCTGGACATGTGGGGCAGCATTGACGATCCGTTCGTATTGGGTTCAGACATGTAACCTGTGGGCAGTTGATGGTGCGACACACCACAGTGCCTGCCTGCACACACACACACACACACACACACACACACACACACACACACACATCTGCCTCAAAAACATGTGAGAACGTAATCATGAAGCTATGAAACAACTTTTCAGAATGGGATCAAATGCCAATTTTTCAATTAACTTGTAGTTTTGCTGTTTGTATAAACGATGCAAATGAACAGTAGTGTGTGAGTGGATGTGTGTGGAGCTGACAACAATTAACACATTCCCTACCGCACACAAATATCCCACGTTTTTCACTCTATTTCAGTTTTGGTCCTGTAGGCGAAAAACAGGCAAGATTTATGGCTCCTTAATGGAGCTTATTGCAGTGAACATGATTATAATCAAAGTGCAACACTCCCACTAAACCAAATTTTAGTCCATGCAGCCATGAATTAATTATTATTTTTTTAGTTAGGCCACTGGTGCACAACCTCAAACTTACTTGGTAAGAATTGAGTTCAGCAAATACCTGTGTAACTCACAGAGGCTGATAAGACTGAGTAAGTGATTATCATACCTGGCACACACATTCCTGGCATGGATCTACCTCCGAGACAAAACTGACCCCCTGTAGTCGGACAATGCCCTCGTAGAGACAGTCAGTACACAGGGGGCAGCACTCCGTCACTTGCACAGGGTGCGCACAGCTCCCTTCGCACGGTCGGTCTGCGCACCTTACAGTCCCGCTCTGTCACAAAGGGAAGTAGAGGGGGGGTGTGATTCTTCATGACAAGCAGTTCACTGAGCATTTGGTACATGTACTGTTGAAAGGTCTACTATTAGGTTAAGTTTGATTTCAAATTCTTGCTCACTCCCCATACAAACACAGATTAAAAAAAGTTCTGAGTACATGCTACAGTCTTGTACCAATGCATGAAAGATACAGTAGAACCTCTTTTGGGTGACCACCCCTTTTGGAGACCACCTGCCTGTGCAGACCAATGTTACAATGATACTGGCTTGCACTTCTTCACTGTCTGAAGCTTCTTTTGGGTGACCACCTCTCTTTTAAGACCACTCCCGTCTGACCAGAGGGGTGGTCGCCCAAAAGAAGTTGTACTGTACAATCATGTTCCTAACAGCTGCATATCATGGGTCTGCACTGGGTCAAGCCAACAACAGCTGTATATTTCCATGTGCAGGTGCGTCCTATGTCCCCTACCTTTACACTGCGGGACACTGGCCTGGCTCCTGCTCCATTAACAATCGTGAATATTTCAGATCAGATGACAGAAGTGTACAGTCTTTTACTGACTTCAAACAAGCTAGCCCCATGTATTTTAAAAAGTTTGTCACAAATACACTGTACAACGCGCTGTGTATGTGTTCTCCATACATGTATTATATTTATGTGTGTATATATTATAGATATATCTTTGTTGAGATTTTCAAAACTGGGCTTACTACTCAGCTGTGTCATGTCCGCTATGCCCTTGCCATCTTTTAGTTTAGATTTCTTAGTTTAGTTGCATAGTATTAGACTTGGACATCACACATTACTTTAGGATCTGTGTTTAATATGTATGGATTTATATGTCTAGATAAATTAGTGTGTGTGTGTGTGTGTGTGTGTGTGTGTGTGTGTGTGTGTGTGTGTGTGTGTGTGTGTGTGTGTGTGTGTGTGTGTGTGTGAGCCAGAAGAAAATTTTCTGCCATCGACAGACAATAAAGTTATATTGAATTGAATTGAATTGAATTGTTCCTCATAATTTATACTTAAATCTTAAATGTTGCTTTGTAAAGCGCTTTGAGCCTGCAATGGTGCGGATTTTGCGCTATATAAGATTATTATTATTACTATTATAATATGGCATCCATGGTTTACTGTGGCATGACATGTTCATCAAGAATACCTGACAGCGACACTGCTGACACGGGTTCGAAGGACTGTCGAAGGACTGCCCAGAACTGTACTTGCGGCCAGCGTACTCACAACCCTGGCATGAGCCACACCCACACTCGTCCATGACGGGGTGGGGGCACACAGGCTCTTCACACTGCGCACGCTCACAGCTGATGGAACCAAACTGTAAAGAAAGACACATGGAGGCAAATTCTGTACAAGCTTTCTGGCTGACTGAAAACCAATACACCTTCTCAGACAACATCTGAAACGCATAATGGGGATTTCCGCTTCCGGTTCTTCTTCCATCCCATCTTTCTTTCTGTTATTTTAGTGGTGTATGGTAAGTCTTATCATATAGTGGGCGGGGGTGGTGTGGGGGTACAGGCTCAAGCTCGAGTTCTTAAGAGATAATCCAAGTTTTGTTTTGATCAATGATAAATGTACACATGCTGGATAACAGTACGTCAGACATTTTGAAAATTCCCACCTCACACACACACTGCCGGCATCGTTCACTGGAGTCAGAGAAGCGTTCACCGTTCCTGTAGACACGCCCGTCCAGTTCACAGTTCAGGCACTCAGGGCAGCATTCTCCCTGGGCCGGGTTGAGACAGGTCACTGCTGGACACGGTGTGCGGTTACATCGGAATGTCCCATCCTGTTGCACAAGTCATGCATGTCAGTGGGACTGTCCTTGTACAACATAATATTATAACTTTTTTTTAAAAATGGGGGTGGGGGGTGGGGGGATGGGGAGCAGTGGTCTAATATGTGTTTTTTCACTTGAAAAATACCTGTACTTGAAACAGTGATGCATCTCAGAGGTATGCACACAAGAAGCACAAACATACAGCTGTGATTCACGACTTCCCAAATGACTGTTACAAACTCACTTGGCAGGAGCACTGCCCGCAGCGGTCTGTGCGATCAGGCAGAGTCTGGCCGTTGCGGTAAAGGCGTCCCTCGAACATACAGTCGGTGCACGTAGGACAGCAACCTACGGTGACAGGATGCTGGCAAGGTACTGGTGGACACTGGAGAGGCTGGCACCGGACGCTCCCTTGCTCACATCGACACTCCTCACACTCCTCCTCGAACGTCTGGCCCTCCTGGAGCTGCCGACCCAGGTAGTCACAACCTTCCTCACAGACTGGGCAACACAAGCCCGGTACCGACACTGGGTTTGAGCAACGAACAAGCTGCGAGCAGTCTGTGTACGTGCAGCGGACGCTTCCTCCCTGACACGTGCAGCTCTGGCACTTGTCCAAGGGGTGGGGGAACTGCTGGCCGTCCCTGTAGATCTGATTGTTGTAGAAACAGCGTGAGCACTCCGGACAGCAGGCTCCGTTCACAGGGTGGGTACAGGTCACCGGTGGACATCTTGCTGGCTTACACAGTGCGTTGCCGTTCACACAGCGGCATTCATTACACTGATCATTGGCATCAGCAAACTCGGCACCATTTCGATATTCAGTGCCTAGATACAGGCATTCGTCACACACGGAGCAGCAGTCACGCATGACCGGATGTCGGCACTGAGCTCGAGGACACTCTTTGGAGAAGCAGGTGATACTTCCTCTACGACACTGACACTCCTGGCATGGGTCATTGGCGTGTGGGACTTTCTCTCCATCTCGCACCACACGCCCCTCGTGCTCGCAGTCGCGACATTCAGGGCAGCATGGCCCGAGCACCGGATTGGAGCATGTGACTGGTGGACACGAACGCTGCTGGCAAGTCACTGTCCCAGCATTACACTGACACTCGCCACACGGACTGTCTGGGTCAGCAAAGATCTGTCCTTCTCTGTATTGGCGGCCGCGATACATGCACGCACTGCAGTCCTGACAGCAGCCCCGCTGTACGGGATGCAAACACGTGACCGGATTGCAAACTTTGCGCTGACAAACCACGGTTCCTGCCTCGCACTGGCACTGCTGACACTCATCACGCGGGTCGTTAAAAATGGTACCACTCAAAACAGTCTGGCCTTGATAATCGCAGTCTTCACACACCGGGCAACAGTCACGCACGCTAGGATTGCGACAGGGGGCAGGCGGGCAGGACTGTCGCTGGCAGTCAACCTCCCCTGACTGGCAGATGCAGGTTAGGCACGGGTCACGTGGGTCGCTGAATGTCTGACCATTGGCCACCTCCATGTTGCCAAAGCTACAGCCTGAAGCATAACATTGACATTTCACTATTTTCAGTCTAAACAACTGCTTAGTCTTTACAAAAAAGTGAACAAAACAGTGCCATCTTTAGTGACTGAGAATGAAAGTTGGCAATCCCATAAATCGAACCTCTTTAGTCAATCATTGTGAATATGAGGAGCCCAAAATGGGGACCTTAGCATAGACTAAATGACAACACATGAGACAGCCAGTGGTTTAAAATACACTGTAGGCAATTTGGGTGCACAAGTGTGTTTTCATCTGTATTTATGTGTGTACTGATGTTAAGAATAAAGTACTGACAACTTACCATCACAGGTGGGACAGCAACCCTTCCTGCGTGGATGTCGACACAGCGTCTGTGGGCACATGCGGCGTTTACACTGAACACGCCCCTGTCGGCACAGACACTCGTCACACGGGGAACTGGTGCTGCTGAACGTCTCTCCATCATCGTACGTCAGGCCGTCGTACTGACACTGCTTGGGGCACACTGGGCAGCACTGTCCCGCCATGGGCATGGGGCGACTACAGGTCAGCTCTGGGCACGTCACCCGCTGACATGTCACGGAGCCTTGCTGGGAAAGGGACATACATCAACGATAAGTTCTAATGTGTTATAAGAATGAAACCAAGGAACCAAACATTTTTCCTTACCATATCGAGTCAAATCCATGTGACTCGTTTACGGTGCCTGTCTCACCTTTGTGTACACATGCACGCACATACATCAAGTGTGCACGCTAAAAATCCCACGTTAATCTTTCGAACAAGTGTAGGCTGTGGCCGGTGTCGTGGTAAACAGAGATACTGTCGCACGCAGCAGAGTGAATAGCAGGGTGGAGGTTTGCACATAAAGTAGCGCTTAGCAGCAGCAGGCTTTCACTGCTTCGTCCTCCAGCCCTGCGGTGCCATGAGCATTTCAGCAGAGATGGATATGTACACCGAGGAGAAGTCTACCATACCATACCATACCATACCATACCATACCATACCAAATATGAGCTGGCAGGAGATGGACTAGTCTAATGTACTGGACGTCACCATCTTCAATCAACTCAATTCCTAGTTTAAATTCCTTTTCCATCACGTAAGGGTAATATTAAAGACGGGTTAATGAGAAAACGACCACAGCTGAGAAGCAGCCTCACCTGGCAAGCGCACTCCTGACAAGGATCGCCCGGCTTCAGGAAGCGCTGCATGTTGCGGAAGATACGGCGGTCGTACAGACAGAAGTTACACTGGGGACAGCACTCTCCGGGCAGTGTTGCTGGGTGACTGCAGGGTGCTGGCCCACACGACCTTGGCTCGCAGGTGACCTCTCCTCCCTTCAGTGGGCATATACATGTAATGACAAATGATGATGTGCATCAGTCTGAAGTAGTTTTTAGCAGTAGAAGTCAGTCTAATGGTTATAAGATGCAAGGGTCAAAGGTGATATGTCTCCAAGGTGACAAATCTCCAAGGTGATGTACCTCCACAGTGACTGATCTTTAAAAAAAAAAATCCCTCAAATAATGCTAAAAAAAAAAAAAAAAAAACCCAAAAAAAGGCAACAGCAATAAAAGAGATTTACAAGAGCTCCTGTGCAGATAAAGACATCACTAAATGTACAAGGCCAGGACAAACTCAATGTAGACATACTCACATTCTACCTATCCTACAGATGGCGGTGGAAGTGCCCAAGTACTCAATATGTTAAAGAACATTTGTATGTTATTTTGATTCAGTGCAAAATAATAAAATTTAAGGGCTGGAGATGTTTGAAACAGCAGCAAAGAGATGTTGTGAGAGGTAGGCGAGATTCAGGCAAGATGGCAGTTTGCTTCACTGGTATTTGACAAGTAACAAATGCCAGGTACTTACATTACACACGCAAGAGTTGCAGTCATCCCCTTGTCTACTGAACGTCTCCCCATCTCTGCGTTCACGTCCATCCACCATGCAGACGGTGGGACACTGGGGGCAGCACTGACCAGCGGGAGTTGTAGGTGAAGCGCAGTTCACTGGGGGACACTGCTGTCTTTCGCACGTTACTGACCCATCCTGTACAGATAATCTCTACAGTTAATCTGCAAGACCTTTGCTGAAACGCACCCACTCCAAGATTATCAAGCCTCTGTTTTTGTAACAGATGTCATTGTGAGTGTGCCTTAAGTCTGAAATACTCAGTATCAAAGATAAATAAAGCTCAATACATTCATATCTGCTGGCCATTCGAACAACTGCAACAGCAGTGGCCCACGTAGTGTAGTGGCTAGCACTTCGGACCATGGACCAGGATTCGAGTCCCAGCCAAGAAAGGCCGGATTTTCCTCCCTGGGTCAACTCCTACTCGAAGCGGGTGTGCTTTGGGCCCAATATGAAGGCTTTTGCCACACAGTTGAGACTAACCCACATCACAGGTGTGTCTTTGAGGATGCTTCACTTGTTATGACACATCTCATGATGTGGATGATTACACAGCCGACACCGCAGGTGCTGTAGTTCCCAGGCCTAGTTAACGCCAGGATAGTTATGATAAGAAGCGTGGGGTGCTCATGCAGTCTCAAACCACACAGACCTCCATAGCATTACTGTAACATCATCCTCATTCTCGTCATAAAAAGTCCCAGCTTCTGAGCCCTCAGTGGATTCCACCAATGACCTGAGAAGCATACCACTAGAGGTGGCAAAGAGATGGGGCAAAAAAACAACAACAACATAATTATGTCCTAGTCTCAAGCTGTCCTTGTCAACCACGCCAGGTGCAGCAGGCTGTTGCAGACACTATGCTTTTCAGCATGCATTCGGGTTTCTGTTTGCCCAGTGCAGGCCTGTGTGAGGCTGTAACTGTATGTTTAGGTGGTACAATACGTTCATTTCTTTTAGTTAGCTCCCTTCATGTTCATAAACCTACCTGGCATCGACAAATGGTGCAGAGGTCTCCACTAGGGGGAGAGAAACGCTGACCATTCCGCACCATGCGGCGCTGGTACTCACAGTCGTGACAGCGAGGGCAGCACTGGTCGCGTACGCGAGCTGGGTGTGTGCATGATGGAGTGGGACAGTCGAGAGTCAGTCTGGAGCACGACACCTCGCCTCTCTGCAATCAAGTGGAATATGAACATGTATATGTGTCATCAACTATGTTATGCTACAGTAGGGGAGTCGGGGTGGTCGGATGGTAGAGCATTGGACTTCTAATGCTCGGGTCGTGAGTTCGATCCTGGCTGGGGCCAAATATTTGTGCTGGCTTTTTCATCGTTGCCCCGTCTTTGATATAACCCTATGTGGTGGAAAAGGACGTTAAACCCCCCAAACACCCACCCCACCCCACCCTTATGCTACAGTAATGTATGGTATGGTAGTCTTCTCCTGGGAAAACATACCTGTCTCATTTTGAGACACTCAAGTTTATGTGCTGCTCTGTTGGTACTGTTTGCCCTCTGTGGCCCTGAATGCCAGTCACGCTAAGTAATATAGTCTGCCCTCTTGGTTAGGTTTAGGATTAGCGTTAGAGAGGTTATCTCGTGGTAATGGTGCAGCCGGCATGCTAAGTAGACGACCGTAACGCATCTACACGAAGTGCAAATGGCCACAGAGGGCAAACTTTAACTCATAAAGGCCCATGCAAAAATCGCATTTTTACTTGAATCTTCAGATCAGCAGAAGCCACTTGAAGCCACTATTACGCAATCGGCAGCGGTCTCACGCCTAGTGGGAAGGCCAACATCTTGTGTAATAGTGGGGGAGCCAGGATAGCCAAATGGTAGAGTGTTGGACACTCAATGCTCGGGTCATAGGTTCGAATCTCGGCTGGGGCCAAATATTTGTGCTGGTTTTTTTTCTCGTTGTCCCATCTTTGATATTACCCTTATGTGGTGAAAAAGGACGTTAAACTCCTAAACACCCACCCACCAGCCCTTGTGTAATAGTGGCTTGAAGTGGCTGCTACTGGTGGTGCAGTGGCTCGTTCTTTTCAAACAATCTTATCACATAGTGGGCGAAGGGGGTCCGGCTTGGGCTCTTAAGAGATACACCAACACAGCCTAAGGACAACAACTGAAACAGAACTAACAAATATCATACATGTGTATTAACAATGACTGTAGATTCACCTGACATGAGCATCTCTCACACGGATCTCTCTGTGAGGCAAAGCTCTGCCCATCCTCGTAGTAGCGGCCATAATAATCGCATCCATCACACACAGGACAGCACTGGCCCGGGACGTCACGTGGACTCTGACATCGAGGGGCCGGGCATGAATCTCGCTTGTCAGTGCAAACAATCTGTCCTGAAAAGGTAATGATGTAGTGAAATGTCAAATGTGCAAACAAAAAGTGTTGTACATGAACCACACCTGAAGCCCACGCACTAACTCATTCTCACCAAGCTACGACTATAGCTGGAACAATTTGTTTACAGTTTACCTCCCTTTCCAACATGTCTGCTGTCAGGTTTCCTTGGCAACCCGCTGAAGGTGATGTCAAAGTAAAGTACATCTAAGCAACACTTCCTCTAAATATAAAATCGTTTGCACCGTCACCATGGATACCAAGGCAGCTGGTGCAAGACGTACGATGGTAGAAAGGATTAATACCAAGCAAAACAGACTCAACCTACTGAAAGAAGTCAATTTTTATGTTGTTTCCATAGTAATGGAAACAACATAATAGGACGGGCTAAAATTTCCACGTTCATAGGCAAGCATCTGTGGTACAAACGCACGTCACTGCCGATCTCCCGCAGAGACGATTATGCAAGTGTAACTCTGACAATGACGTAAGAAAACTTGCGTCATCGATGCTGACGCGTATGGTGTTCCGAACGCAGTTCTCCTCCTCAGTGAGTGCCGTCTGTGCGGATGTGTGTGCGTGTGTGTGTGCGTGTGTGCGTGTGTGCGTGTGTGAATTGTGTCCGGGCCCGTTTCTTCGAAGATACTTAACCGAATGGCTTCAAATTTGGGGTATCCAAATTTATCAAAATGTTACATTAGACGATTCAAGCGTGTGATGATTGCTTAAGTGATTTGGGAGTTATCGCCCTTTTGAGACAAGTTGGTTGTCTTTCGTGTACAGGCGTAATATTTATTTAAATCACTCAATTGTTTGGCAGTAGATAGCTTGAATACGGACTCTGAATTGACTCACTACTAGAAAATGGTCGCTCTTATAGTTTTCATGTAAACCGAGCCTGAGTTGACATTGCATGTGAACCCAGTTCAGATGCCTATTTCTCCGAAAATACTAAACCGATCGATTTCAAATTTGGGGTTTCTAAATGAATCAAGATTGTTGAATAGAAGACCCGATCCAGGTACGATTGCACACATGATTTGCGAGTTATCGCCCTTTTCAAAAAAAGTGGCTTTCTGGCGTTTAAAGGCGTAATATTTACCTAAACCACTCCATTTTTGGGACATAGATAGCATGAATACGGACTCTCAACTGAGTGAATTTTGGAGGTTGTCGCTTTTATACTTTTGGCGTAAACCGTACCTGATGAAAGTGCTGGTGAACACACTTTAGATCTCAAAATCGCTCCTACTATACATAGATAATGAGCCTGGGGTGCCATAAAAAATATACAAAAAAAAATTAGAAAAATTCACTGCAGCCGTTGTCGTCAGTTGACTCGAAATTTGTACTCGAAGCACATTTCCTTTACACAAGCCACAGGCGCCTCACAAACATCGCAGAAAAGGCACACAGCGCACTGACGCAAAACTGTATCAGCGTCAGTTTGCCGACGTCATATTTGATTGACGTGGGGGTGTGTCGTCACTTTTCGGAAGTTCTCTATTTGTAGACGGGGAAAGCGGGAGTTTCAATTGATGTAGTGAGCTTTGTTTTTCCCACTGACTCTCACTCAATAGCATAGTAAGAGTGAGAGAACACCACATAGGTCCTCAATGGAGCACATGCACAAACGCGGCTCGCGCAAGTCTGCGTGCGTGCGTGCGTGCGTGCGTGCGTGCGTGCGTCCGCAGCGCGCGTATGTCTGTGTGTGTCTGTGTGCGCGCGCGCGCAGCAGACATAACACATAGTGAAAAAAACGTTCGCCGCGCAGACTTGTCTGTTAAACACATTGAGCCGGTATAAATTCGATCTTTACACTGCGCAGCAGCAACACTTCAATTTTCATGGGGCCTGCTTTCATTGCAAGAATTGTATCCGAGTCAAAGTTATTACGTCAAATGTATTATGCGTCATCCCAATGAGGAAAACGTCATAGAGTTCAAAGAAAACAACTTGACGTCCTCTCCTCCAAAACCAGATTGGTCTGACAAGCCCGGTCAGTTTGTTTCATTGAGAGAGAGAGAGAGAGAGAGAGAGAGAGAGAGAGAGAGAGAGAGAGTGTGTGTGTGTGTGTGTGTGTGTGTGTGTGTGTGTGTGTGGTGTGTGTGTGTCCTCCCGTATACATGGCATTACAAAAGTACGACCGTGACGACAGCAGGTGATTAATGGAAACAACATATTGGGCTGGTCAGTGGCACATCTTGTTTACTCTTATGAGTGATTGTCACTCAATACACAATTCATGGCAAAGGAAGGTCATGTGTTTTCAAGGTTTAAGGTCCTTTGTTGTTGAAAGGATGTGCTTCAAAGACGCAATCAAGAAGAGGATGGGGAGGGTGTTTGGGGGTTTAATGTCCTTTTCCACCACATAAGGGTGATATCAAAGATGGGCAACGATGAAGAAGCCAGCACAAATATTTGGCCCCAGCCGGAATACGAACTCACGACCCGAGCATTAGAAGTCCAACACTCTACCATTTTGCCACCTAGGCTCCCCTATAAAGAAGGAGAACCTTAGTTATAAACAAAACATTTGCTAGTACAAATGAATAGAATTCGCATCATATTAACTTGGAAAGCACACCAAACACGTCACCTACCCTCCTGACACACACAGCGCATGCAGTCCGTCTGCGACACTACCTCTCCATATCTGTACTCGCGTCCACGATACGCACATCCTGCAGGACAGAAAAGAACAGGAAAATATTATCATATAAACATGATCAAATTCCACTAAAGTAAAGCAACAACAGCATCTCAGAATGAAACTTGACTGATATTTACGCTCAAAACTTATAAATGTGCACAGTCTGCAGGACAGAAAATAACAGTGCACGTAATATATTATGATACTTAATTCGGGCTGAAATTCCACTAAAATAAAGAAAACTACAGAATCTTAGAACAAAACTAGAGGGATCAGCTCACTATCATGTGTATTGTAAACAAAAAAGCAGGACAACTTTTAAAGAATTACAGTTTATGCCAGATACTGACATCATGAATCATGTGCAGGGTTGACGTCAGAAGAGAAGAACTTGGGGACCAGAAGAAGGATCATTAGATGAGAAAGAAAGTTTGTTGAAATCTAAAATCTAGAGGAAAACATTAGCGATTTCTTTTTATCGTGACACTTACCAACACACTCTGGACAGCAACGTCCTGTGGGAAGATCAGACAGTGCACAGGGCAGGCGTGGGCAGGGTGGCATCGGCCGACACTCCAAGTTTCCACCTCTACATTGGCATTCTCGGCATGGTGAGCCTGGCAGAGTGATCGTTCTTCCCTCATCTATAATGCGTCCTTCATGCATGCAGTCTGAAACAAAGAAGTGGACCAGTGTATGTGTAAAAAAGAAGGCACATACACATACATACACATGTACAGGAGTGTACATATACTCATCGGTGTGCACACACACATACTGGTGTGCACACACACATCGGTGTGCACACACACGCACCTGTGTGCACATACACAGAGGTGCATGCACGCTCTCTCACACCCACACACGCACACGCACACACACACCACACACACCGAGAGAGAGAGAGAGAGAGAGAGTACACACCTGCGGGTGCATGCGTGCACACACACACACACACACACACACACACACACACACACACACACACACACACACACACACACACACACACACACGCACGCGCACACACACACTTACACATACACACACACATGCACACCGGTGTGCACACACACACACATACAGATGCATGCAAACACACACGCACAAACACACAAGCACCCTGGAGAACCACACACTCACACACTGCCACAAAAAACCCACCAGTACAAGTTGAGCAGCAGTCACCAGGGGTGATAACTCCATGTGAACACTGTACACGGCATGTTTTCTGTGGACGACATGTCACCACACCACCCCGACACTCGCACACTTCACAAGGGTCATTTGGAGAAGGCCACGATTCCCCTTCCTCATACTCGCGACCCTCAGAACTGCATCCTGTGGTAGACATGCAGTATCATAGTATCAGAATAACTGCATAATAAAACATGTGGTTTCTCCATGATATAATAATTCATTAGAACTATGAGCAGTGAGCAAAATGTTGATGACAGAAATGGAATCCTGTTCATTTGTCCCACTGCGCATATTTGCACATCATGTACATACTTTGACGATGTAGAACTCTGAGAAACTTCACAGCACTACATGTATCTTCTCAGTTCTGGCAAAGCTAATCAAATGCACACACACACACACACACACACACACACACACACACACACACACACACACACACACACACACACAAATGAGTGGGAGAGTGGAAAGGGGAGGGGGGGGGGAGACAGACACAAAAAGTCAAAAATTAAAACTTCTTGAACTAGAATGTCTGAGAAATCTAACCGAGTTAACAACATTCACACCAGAAACGTTCTCTCACAGCTTCTGGAAAAGTTTTAAAATAATGTCACGCTATGTACACAATGGCATATCAAATCTAAACTTACAATCGTTGGAAAATATATGTTCAATCAATCAAATAAAGAGAAGGTGATTAAAAAACAAAAATATTCGTACTAGGACACATAGTGGGGCAGCACTGTCCAGGGGGCGCCATGGGTCGAGAACAAGGGAAGTCAGCAGGGGGGCAGTAGACAGGACGACACCGCACTATGGAGTTATCACAGGAACAGTTCAGACAAGGATTGTACGGCGGTGTGAAGTAGCTCTCATGATTGTAGGTTGCACCTTCATAGTCACAGTCTGTTGACAGAAAAGATTATCATGTGTGTAACATTTATACTTTTTAAATTTACTTTATCAAAAAAAAATTACTTTTTGGTTTCATCCTTTTTCTTTTCTTTTTCTCTTTCACTTGTTGTTTTAAAATTACTTTTTAAACTAAAAAAAAATCAGCAACTTATTGTTTAACTCTTTAGATCCCAAGCCCAACCATCCCCTTCCCACTATATAAGACTGGTTGAAAAGAACAAGCCATTGCACACAGTAGGAGCCCTAGAAATGGTCAATCATCATCATCATCGTCATTATCATCAAACAACGACAACATTAATAACAAAAAACATGCTAGCTGACTGTTATTTCTGGCTTCACCAAGTCTGTCAGGGTGCATAAACAGCAGCACTCTATCACCATCATTGTGAATGGCAAAACGGAAAGCATCTCACTCACACACAACCTGACAAGTTTGATTCTACTGCTACAGCAGAAGACTTAACAACCAACCAACCCAGGTCACAAGCTGGGCAGCACTGCTGTGGGGGAGTGACGGGCCTTGCACACGGAGCAGGTGGACAGTCCGCCACGCGACACCGCACGCTGCCCTGTTGACACGCGCATGTTGTGCAGGGATCTGGCTGAAACTGTTCACCCTCACGATACAGGCTGCCTTGGTAGAAGCACGCTGCACAACGCAGATGGACACATAACAACAAGACAAGTTACATTATACTTATTTCAAAGGCACCTGCCCTAGACCCGAGCTTCCTATCTGCATCAGACATCAGTCATAGACAGATTCATATTCAAAATGTCTGATTCCTTTCTTACCAAGGCACTACAGTGAACAATACTCAGGACACATGTAAAAAAAAACCAAAAAAAAACCCAGAATAATCCTATCAATACAATTATGCACTGTATCTGTTAGCCTTTCTCCCCCCCCCCCCCACACACACACATTAAAAAACAGCAACAATAACAACAATAACAACAAAAATGCCCGTGATTGCAATCTCTAGTCACTGTTTTTAATTAATAATGTACGTATATTAATAATGTACGTGCAGGGCTATATATCCATGTCAATCCTTGTTCAAAATGTTTGATTGCTTTCTTTCTGAGGTGGACACATGTCTGATCATTTCTGTACAACAGTGGACAATATTCAGGACAAATGTCCTACACTTTTGCAGTCAGCCAGGTCACTTGTTCTATTATAGTTCCCACAGATATGAAACCCTGCACATATAAAAAAAAGTACCTACATTCACATATGGGGCAGCACTGTCCTTGCGGAGTGTACGGGTGATCACAGTCCACTGGGGGGCACTGAATCTTTTCACAGTGAACATCACCACGCTGGAAGGTGAACGGAAAATTATTTACATATCATATATATGTACATGCATCTTGCAGTCTGAAAGACCTGCCTACAACTGAGTAACACCAGCTGTGTCCACAAAAAATCGTGAAGCCTGTTACTGTTGAGCCAGTCAGTCTGCCTAAGCTTTAGACATATTCATAAGTGAATTCAATTCAGCTTGAAGCAAGGGACAATAAACAAGAAGAAATTGACATTTGCTACCAACAAAAGAGCACGCCTGAATGTCCCAAACGTTATAGCGAGGTAGTGAGAAACAAATACCCCCCCCCCCCCAAAATAGAAGAAAAAAAAAGAAAAAAAAGCAAGTAATGTATCAATAGCGTTCAAGACACCCACCAGACAAGAGCATCTCTGACATGGGCTAGGTGTCCACTGCTCCCCGTCAGCATACTGGCCGCAGTCCAGACACACGGGGCAGCACTCTCCCTCCAGCACCATGGGGCTGCGGCACGGACCAACATCGGCACACACCACAGTGGCACACTCCACGTTGCCCTGCTCACAGAAGCACTGGGCACATGGATTCTGTGGGTCGCTCACGGGCTGACCAGAAGGAATAATCTGACCCCTGTAGTCGCAACCTGTAGAACAAATGCACAATACCTCCTCTTTTATGGACATCTGTAGGAGCACCTTTATCTCTTAGGAGCCCGTGGGGAGCCGGGGTGGCTGAATGGTAGAGTGTTGGACTTCTAATGCTCGGGTCACGAGTTCGTATCCCGGCTCGGGCCAAATATTTGTGCTGGCTTCTTCATCGTTGCCCCGTCTTTGATATCACTCGTATGTGGTGGAAAAGGACGTTAAACCCCCAAACACCCACCCCCACCCATCCCGTAAGAGCCCGACCCTGACCTCCCCCTGCCCGCTATTAGATAAGACTTGTTACAAAGAACAAGCCACTGCAGACCAGTAGGAGCCACTTCAAACCACTATGGGCCTTTCCTGGTAGGCCCAAGACCGCTGCATATTGCGTAATAGTGGCTTGAAGTGGCTTTTAGTGATCTGAAGATTTCAAGTAAAATTGTGATTTTTACATGGGCTTTTAAAAGTTACGGGGTTTTTGGCACTGAAACTAAACTTTCTAATTATTACTGAATGTGGTTGACAAAGAGAGGTCCAAAAGAAAGAAATCAGTAACTTAAATTCCAGTACAAAATATAAATCGTTCTTACTGAAATTCATATACGTGCAGTAACATCAAGACAAAGGGACTCTTTCTTAAGTGTATGAATACTAAACTTGATTCCCGCCACTTTTGGAGAACTTTTGGATCTCCAAATATAGGTACAATGTAACAAAAAATTATGGCCAAGGGGGAGGCAGTTAAAAACAAAAGGTTCATGGTAGCTCATATGTACTGTGGCGACTTATACCATTACATTATTGTCCACACTCACCCTGACAGGACGGGCAGCACTGATCAGGTAGTTTCACCGGATGATCACACAGTACTGGCTCACATTCCACGGCCGTGCACATCACCATGCCATCCTGAAATGAACACCAACAGACTGAACAGAACATCACTCAGAGCACTGTGAATGCTCACATGTCTGCAGCATAATTTTTTTAATAGCCATCAAACAACAACAACAAAAACCAAAAAAAATCAGCAAAAATACTCTACCATGACCACCACCTACAAAAACAGACACACAACCAATGCAACAACAAAAAAAGCAACAAAAACAAAAACAAAACAAAACAAAAACCAAGCAAAAAAAAAAGGCTGACGGATATGTCTACCGTTATTTGGTGAAAGGGCCTAAACGCCTTGGATTTGACAAGTATTTAGACCGCTAGTCAGTAGAAAGTAGCGCGGTATACCTGACATGAGCACTTGTTACATGCTTCTCCATTCCAGGAGTCTCCATCACGCTGATACTCCCCATTCGTATCCGTGCAACCTGAAACACACACAGAATACAGTTAAAGATACATCCTGCTGGTGCTTTTAGCTCACAGACTGACCTAGGCTTAACAGCATTTAGAACATTTAGATGTGTGATACCATTTAGGTGTGTGCAAAATATGAACCATTTTGGCGCTGTAACTGCTAAGATATCACCCAAACCGTGAGCCAAAACATGCGCCTGCAGCCCACTTTACTTGCAAGTGAAGTGACGCATTTCAATTCAATTCAATAATTCTTTATTGTCCTAAAGAGGAGGCAATTCGGTTGCAGCATAAAAACAGACAACAACCACATACACAATATAACATGTCCCAATAGTTAAATATGTAATCTCACAACGATAACACGCACACACACGCACGCACGCCCACACCCACACGCACGCCCACACTTCCTAATTACCATGCTCTCATTAAATACACCACTATTAAGACAGGACTACAACCCTTCACTGTAAAAGTAAAACAAATTTGTATGAAACAGACTATAGCTATGGCCAAGTGGCTGTCTCATTGCAACTTGCTCGAGGTCACCGGCGACATTACAAGCTTACAAAACTCTAAAATACACCTTGGGAAGACCACTGACTCAGTAGTGGCAGCATCTGTGCAAAACACGTTTTTGACACGGAGGGAGTTGCTCATTCTGCCAGGTGCCGCTTTAGCTGAACTCTCTCATTTGTTTCATCACAATAATCATCACTACAGATATTTAGTAAGAGCAGACAATCACACATTCACAAATAAGAAGGGGTCTTAAAACTTGTGATACATGTACTCTGCTTTGAAAAAAAAAAGAAAAAGGAATTTACTTCACTCAGCGTAATGACTGACCTGTGCAGTTAAGGAGATTTCCTGTGACTCCATCATACCACTCCTGTCGACATCCCCCACAGGAATTCACCCGGCATACAGCAGTTGGGTGACCTAAATAACCATCAGATATTCAATAATTTTTTTTTTTTATTAGAAACACAAATTAATTCATAACACACACACACACACACACACACACACACACACACACACACACACACACACACACACACACACACACACATGCGCACACATACAAAAATACACACACAGACACACTGAACTACACACACAGACACACTGAACTACACACACAGACACACTGAACAAATAGAAACAATAATCGTGCACTTACCTGGACATGATCGACCTTGACAGAGATCGTCCGGGCACAGAACAGGAGGTTTGTCCAGATCACACTGGGTGAATGCATGGGTCATGATACACAGTCTGCAGCAGACAGTATGACAAAACAACACAACGTATATTGCCACTGTAGCTATGTGACACACACCAATCCTTACTCTTGTAACGGTGAATTTCTTGTTCACTGACATCAGCTGACCACTGACTTTTTTTGTTCACACTTTGCTTTTATTTATTTACTTTAAAAAAAAATATATTGAACTGGTTGTAGGTACACCTCTGTACAATAACTTATCAGATATAAAGCTGTGCCGTAAACCCCACTTACTTTTTAATTTTTTTTTTTATAACGTGTACATGTACATATTTTTGTATCACACACACTGGGTCACACAACAAATTAACGTACATGAGCAAACTAATAAGTTTTTGTTTTTTTCAAAGTGCTTTGTATACGAGAGAGAGAGAGAGAGACACACACACACAGACAGACAGACAGACAGACAGACAGACAGACAGAGACAGAGACAGAGACAGACAGAGACACACACACACAGAGTTAGGGGGGAAGAAGGATAGAGAGAAATTATGTTCAGTCAAGTTGTTGTTGTTACCAACTGCTGACTTCTAAATGTGAAGGTTATGTGAGACAGCACAACTCACCTCTCATCCGGAGCAACAGGGAGCCAGATCATCTCTGACAGGACGCTGGTATTATGCGGCATTATTTCCCGATCATATTTGTGCAGATCCTGGTGCCTCATATAGACGACATCAACCACGTCCTGCTGGTTCCGGCGATACAGCCAGTTGTTCCGAAGTTGGTACAGTGCCAGCGGACTCATCTCAGAGCACACACGACGTACAAGTTTGATTTCATCCTCATCCAGCGTTTTCAGTTTCTCTTCTACGATTTTTTTCACCAAAATGGAGATCGGTCCTAAATGGTAAAAATTACAGATGCGCTTGTTGAAGCCGTTCATGTCAAAGCCGAATACATCATAACCATTCCTGTCAAAGCCAAACTTATTATAACCGTACACATTGTAGCCATAAGGGTCAAATATCTGCAAGTCTGTAGGAACCACTTCTGGTTTGTAGGTTCCGTTCCTGTTAAACCCAAATGGTGTATATCCTTGCCGGTCAAATCCGTAGCGATCATATCCTGACCGATCATAGCCGAATGGGTCAAAGCCATCTAAATTGTATGTGTCCACATAAAATCCAAATCTGTCAAACCCGGTCTGATCATAACCAGATCTGCTGTAGCCATCTCTATCAAAGCCAAAGTTGTTGAAGATTCCACGTGAATCTAGATTCCCATCTTCGTCGACCCCCTTCACCGTGTAGCCATCCCTGTCATAGCCGCTCCTACTGTAACCATGGCGATCAAACCCGTCCATATCGAACCCAAAATGTCGTACCACAGATGTATTGCATGGCGCCCCATCCAGGAGAGGAAGGTAATCCACACACAGCTGTACGTGCGAATCCATCACATCATCCGGTGTCGCTCCAAATGGAACCATAGGTAAGAATCTCCTCTCTGGTGGGTAGCGCAGCAACCCGTCTTCATACTTCTTTTGCCAGTCATCCCACAGTTTGTCGATGTAGGCCATGACAGAGTAAAAGATGGGATCGTACGGAGAGTAATCGGACTCCATGTGACCGCCAACAAAGCTTTGGAACAGTGTGGCAAACATCTCCATATGCACTCGGAAACGGTCGTACTCAACTTCATTCAAAGCTATCTGTACATTCACCACATCTGGCAGATTGACACTTTCGTTAAACCGTCTTCGGAGACACGGAGACAGGAAGGGAGGGTGATAATCTTTGAACGGGTGATAACGCACGCAGCCATCCCACCGTCCATTGCCACCAAACATGTTGGCTGCCCAAATTGCCGCTCTGGTAGGATCACCCACATCTAGTGTCCAGTCATAGTATGGTATAGCTACGGAGCAGTCCACAGCTTGTAACGCTCGCTCCACTTCCAGCAGAAATTGTCTGTGCCAGGGCAGGAAAGCCGGTGACCCAACAGCCTGCGGTTTGTGGAAGGCATACGAAGATGCGAAATCAAACCACTGGGATGGATAGCCGGTTTGGGTTGTAAGCTGCCGCACAGCAGCCTGGTATCTCTGCATTTCCTCTTGACTCAATTCCCGCACTTCTCGTCGTTTGGCTGCGTAGTCGCAAACGCACACAATGTGTCCCCCTTCCATACACATGCAGCTCTGGCAGCCAGACCTGAACTCTTCCCCTACCTTGTAAGTCTGGTTGCCACGCCGACAGCCACATTCTTCCCCACACACAACCTCGGAGCACTGCTTGCCTGGCGTAAATCGCACCACCTCAACATTTCGCCGAGACTCCATGCTCTGACACTGTGACCTAGTCAGTGGACGACAAGTGTACTTGAATCCTCGAAGTACTCCATAAATATCATATCCTCGGCGGTCATACCCTTGGCAGTTGAAACCGGCCCTAGAATGAACAAATAAGAAACAGAAGAAAAAAAATACGTCATTAGAAGATTAGTTTAACCATTCAAAATATGTGTAGTCTTTCGCTTTATTTTACAACTGATTTTTTTTTAAGTTATCCTTTGTTTCCTCTTCTTTTTTTCTTCTTTTTTTTTGGGGGGGGGGGGGGGGGAGGGAGGAAGGGGTGCATTTTAATAACTAAAATGATGTTACTGTCATAAAGAATTACAAAAAAAAGAAAGAAAAAAGAAGTGAAGATGTACATTACCTGTTGAATCCCTCAGGGTCAAATCCTCTCTGGTCGTATTCAATAATCCCATCATACTCCCCAATAACGTTGTAACCTGTGAGGTTGAAACCCTCCAAGTCATAGCCCTGGCGGTTGTAACCGTATCGGTTGTAGCCCTCCTCATTAAAACCGTCCATGTCAAAACCTGTAAGACAAATGAACAAGGTATTTAGTACAACTGACAGATGCTTCCGGAATGCTATTCAGGTCCATTTTCAGACACAGCTAGTTCACTGCAGAAGGACTCAAAAAGACAAGACACTGCCGTCCTTGGTTAGTTTGGACCATAACCCAAATCATCAACCTCCTCTTCAGGTTCAGACATTTCACTGTAACATCCCTCTCTCAAACTCATTCTCAATCCTTAGTTCAGATACATGCTAAATGTTTGGTGCAATACAAACATAAAGTCACAAAGTAGAATATTCAAAGAATTTCCACAGCCCACTGACATCCAAACCCTTCTATCCCCTCTTTTCCGCTATGATATATTATATGCATGTTTAATATTTTCTTCCACTAAGGTATTTCAGTGTTATGAGCAAATCCTCACCCTGCCAGTCCAGTCCAAACTTGTCAAAGCGTCTGCTGCCTGCGGCAGTTCCCACTTCAACAGTCAAAGGGTTGCCAAGTCGATCGACACCTTCTACGTTGAAGCCATATCTGTTACGCCGATAAGAACATACAAATGGTCACCAAAACATGGTGTTGATACGCTACAATTCTTTTTCAAGGTTTCTTTCAAATTAGTTTATTCAATTCACAACATACGAAGTTAAAACTTGAGGATCTCTGCATGTCAGAGTCAACAAACAAAAAAAGTGGAAGAAGGAAAGGTAGTGAGAACGCATTCTCTTTATGCTTTAAATCTAATCTATCAACTATCAAAGAAAATGAAAAACAAAACAATCCAAACCTATTGTAGCCCTGACTGTCATAGCCAACAGTTTGTCCCCTTGCAAGCGGTTCTCGGAAGCAACAAGCACCAAACACACAGCGCGTTTCACAAGCCTCCGCTGTTGGGAAGTTATTAGCGTTGCCATCACAACCTGTGTAGATGAACTTCTCACAGTTGCCTGTCCTGTAGTTGTAGTGCCATCGGATGTCCTGCTGTTCGCATCTCCCTATCACATTACATCAGAGTGTACAGTATTTCCACCGTACACACTCCCTTGCACAAATACATTCACACTGTATGGTCCATGTACATGTATTTACACACTACTCACAGTCACAACTCCCTGTCACAATTACACAGAGTGTACAGTATTTCCACCGGTACACACTCCCTTGCAAATACATTCACACTGTATGGTCCATGTATTTCACACTACTCACAAAATGTCACAACTCCCTGTCACAATTACATTCAGAGTTCTGTATTTCCACCAGTACAATGTTAAACACCCAAACACCCACCCCACCCCCTCAAACGGTACATGGCCAGACAAACAAAGCTAGGACTGGTGGACACAGCTCACTTAACCCATGGACAGCACATCATTTATATGAAGAAATCTGTGAACACGGCTGTAAATTAACACTTTCAGCCCTGCCACCGTATCCCCTACAGTCTCGCAGACCCTAACAATAATATACGTGCATGTGACCGCGACTCTCATAATTACGCTCTGCACAGTGGAAGATTCCCCTATAGGATGGATCCAATACTTCTTGAGAAATAGGGTTTTGTATGCAAGAGCCCAGTTTTAGATCTAGCACACTTGAAAAATCCCAGGCAGAGAGCGTTATTGCTATTGAGATTCCTTCAGGGCTGAAAGGGTTAAGTCACATACTCACCTGTACTGAGTGGAAGGGAACACACATCCTGGACTTCGTACTGGCACAGGTGACCGTCATAGCCAGGAGGACACACACAGGTAATAAGGTGAGGTTCGTTAGACCACACTGATGGGACACAGGAACCCCCATGCAGACAGGGGTTGGGCTTGCAGAAGTCTGTGCACAGACAGGATAACATACACCTTAACCAGATCGTGATTTTTAGACCTGATAAAATAACGTTACATCTTTACCAAGATCCCCCCCCCCCCCATCCCTCAACATTGCACTGGTATGAGGCCATTTGCACCTCATGTAAATGCACTACAGCTGTCTAATCAGCACAGCAATTGCACAATTACCACTGGTAACCCAAAACTTAACCCTCATCCTAACCCTGAACCTAACCTAGAAGGCAAACAGACAACAATATTCCAAAATCAATGCAATTCTAAAATTCTAAAAATTAAATTGCTGAGCTGGCCCTTCGCAACACATGATTGTTATGTGTTCATATGTAATGTGTACATGCCCAGTGTGTGAAAGAATGTGTGTGATTCACACGAGCATGAGTGTTGGGTTTAGCTCACAGTGCTTTGAGCCAAATATTTGGGACGCCCCCCCCCACGATTTGAGTCTGAAGTCACTTTTTGAAGTTTTTGAGGTTTTGATATGATCTTACAGGTTTTTAATGCTGAATCCAATGGTGAAAACAGATTTAAATCGGGATATTATTTTTGAAGTTATGATCTGTTGAAATGACGTACCCCATGAAACAAAATAGCCACCTCGGTCGGAAAATTCGGGTTGTGTGCACTATTCAGCTGCAGGTAACTTCCGACTCATTTCGTGGCGTAGCGTCACGTTTTGGGATTAAAGTGACTACCTTAATGCGATTATCATTTATTATTAACTGGGTTGTGGCTGCACTGGTATTCAGTTCGCATACTAGGGGCCATACTGACTTCAAGATTCAAACAACTTTAATTATGTCCTGAACGGTCAAAATCATCTCTAGTAGGGGGGGCTTCAAAAAAAAAAAAAGAAGAAGCAACACAAAACCAAAAAAAGCCACACAGACCTCGTGTTGCGGAGCAGTCCACTTCCATTCCTTCACGTATCCACTTTGCCTGACATTCCCCGCAGAAGCTGATGTGGCATTTTGCTTCAGGGAAAGCTGGACAAGAAGCACCAATACAAGGATTCTTTTCACAGACCGCTATCTCACCGCTCACACGTACAGGCAGTCAGGAACATGTCTGTGTCGAAGCAGAAGCGCTGCCGTGGGTACGGCTGACAAAAACTACTCGGCAGCTGAACATCGACCATTCCTGTATAAAGAAAAATTAAGTCAGAAAAGAGAAACATCATACTGTCTACTAGCAAAAAGGCCTATTAGTAAAATGATGATAAAAATCCATGGCCCCTGTCTAAAAGCCCTATTTTTTGCGTCTCTGCTGATGCTTAGTTGGTATAGTTCGCCAGCTACGGGGTTGCAAATGTATACCAGTTACATGCAGGGGGAGCAAAATGTACTCAAGCTCTCCACTCAGCGGGGCGATTTTATCCCGCCCTTCAGTACGGTCAGCTCTCGCAATGTTTCTGTGCTATTTTCATCAAAAGGATCACTGCCAAAAGCGAAACGGTACAAGTACGACAGATACTATGCATGCTCATATATCTGATGGCTACATTCCTTTAATGCTTCCGTTTAATCTACATTCAAATAACGATGTTAGCTGTCACATGACTTCAACTTGCGAGACCAAAATCCAGGATACATTAATTGTGCACCCTGTCCCGCGCAGCTAGTGTACATTTGCTCCCCCTGCAAATGACTGGTATACATTTGCACCCCATAACAGGCGAACTATACCAAATGAGCTCTACTGACAGTGGGCCTTTCACAACAGACAGAGTCATTAGCACTCTGCATGATACGTAATGATGATCTGAACTGAAAACAGAACTAACCTGCTATGATTTTCCTTTCTGTGACCCAGGTCTGCTTGAGCCAAATGTCCGGCACTGCACCAAGCCCAGGACACATGCGCGGAAGTGACATCAGGAACGCCTTGCTCTGACGCTGCAGCACCTCAAAGATGCGCCGAGATTGCCGTGGTGCGAAGGGGCCCTTGAAGTGAAAATTGCAGAAGTCTGCATCGTAGCCTTGCACTGTGTAGCCAAACTGATCGAAGCCTTGTGGGTTTAGCCCTGTGGATGAGCAGTTTATGCATTTTGCAGTAAAATAATCACACATGTAGTCTTGTGAATAACAGATGGGCATGAAATCTAGTGCTGAAAAAAAAGAAAAAAAAAGAAGAAAAGGACCCAAATATACTAAACAAAAAAAAAAAAGAAGTATTCTTATCTGTTTGACTTATTCACTGGTATATACAGTCAAACCTGTGTAAGGCGGTCACCCAAGGGACTGGGTCAAACTGACCACCTTAGACAGGGTGACCGGGTTATCCAGGGTGTCATGTCAACAGCTAGTGTGTCAGGGGATCCTCTGGGGTGACCAGGTTAGACAGTGGTTTGGCTTATACAGGTGACCGCCTTGGCAGGTTCGACTGTATAACGAACAAGTATATTGAGAGAGGTTTTGTATTGTGCGGGTGAGAATGGAAAGTCTACACGTGTGCGTGCGTGCATGCGTGTGTGTGTGTGTGTTTACTGATATTCACTGTTTATTATCATCATTATCATTACATTCAAACTAGACTGCATACTTGTCTGAATGAACGGCGCCTGCATGCATACCAGCGTCTAACGCTATACACTTCCAGTTTTAGTCAAAGTCTTACTCATGTTTCACCCACCTTGCCGGTTTGAAACAGAACACATCATATCCATCCGCATCATAGCGTCCCGACAGATCAACATTGCCAGCACGACCTACACCAGACGTGTTGAAGCCATCAAAACTGTAACCTTCCACATCAATTCCGTAGCGATTGAAACCGGTGGTGGAAAACCCATTCCTGTTGAAACCATCTCGGTTGAAACCTGAGTAAAGGCAAGACACACTTCAACAAGTTCTTGCCAGTTTTTTCTCTCTTGTACATGTCAGCAAGTTAAACGATCTATTAGGAGCATTCTGGATGTGATGGATGGTGTTGAGTGAGTTCAGGCAGGCAGGGAGACAAAACACAGCGGTCGCTATGACATGAGTTTTATTGCAACAGGAAAACAGCAACAAATGGCAGAGCGGGGAGCGACAATCCGTGCAGTGACTCGCGGCAGGGCTGGCTGGCGACTGTGTAGTGAGGCGTAGCTCGCGGCTACTTATGCGCCCCAGCGCGAGCCGCAAAGAAAGCAACGGCCCGCTCGCAGCAGAAACAAGGGCTAGATGCTCTCGAGCGGCGAAATCTGTGTTTGTTTACACACAGAAAACTAACAATAGCGGGCGTAATACAACAGCTACAAACTTCAAACAAACTGCATTGAAAAGAGCGTGAAAAGTACTCTAAGATGGCATAAGTTTCGAACATCATCAAAATACAGAGAATTTCCTATCGCCGATTGAAGAGCGTAAAGGCCGGGACCACGCATTTGAAAAGGGGTGAAAATGGCAAAATACACCCCTTAAACTACAAAACAGTGCTAAACACAAAACATAACTAAAAAGTACAAACTCTTCCGAAACTACTATAGTTTAAATGATAACTTTAGGCTAATTGACTGCGGAGATATTTAGCACTAAATGGACACAAACAAACACAACTAATTGACACGTGGCTATCGTGGATCCGCAACGCTGCACGCGAGCGGTCAGCCTACAGGCGAACAAAGCCGGCGGCACACAGCTGGCCGGAGAACCTAGGGTAGTGGGCGAGAGGGTCCAAACCACTCGGCTACATCTCCCCACACTGAAACACAACCAGCGGCCTCGCTGGTGAAAACCAAAAAACACACTATGCTAAACCCATCCCCAAAGGGCAACAGCAAGATACATAAAGAGCCAACCAACATGTGGCACCACATCAAAAATAAACCAGTACAAAACCCTGTTCTCTCGAATTACAAACACAGCCAGTTGTACAAAACTGTTACTAAGCAAGGTTGCATCTAGCAAAACTGATAGAAACCGGGTATTTAACCATCATGAATCTAACCAGTATAACACAATGCTTATAACAAGTCAACAACAAAGAGTTACCACGATCAAGCCAACATAATTAACATAGCACAACATGTGTCAAACAGTCCAATTCAGTCCAAACTGATACTCCAACAGTCCATTACCTACAAAAATTCCACAGAGGTGACTAACACCAAGACTCAAGTTCTCAAGAAACTGCGCTGAAAATGTACAGAAAGATAGCATTAGACAAACATATGAAAATAGTCCCAGTCACTCGGATTTCACAAGCCGCAAACCATGAAAATACAACATAAGCACATCACTACTGACAAAATGACACTAACAGAAACACAGTCAAACACAATAACCCAAACAAACCAGCTACTAAAAGTTGCCACTACAAACTAAAATCAGTGAACAGACATAATTAATTATATCAGACAAAGATCGGTCACTCCTCGCAACTGTCCATCTCACCGAACAAACACTGCTAACACACTTGTACGATCAGCAGTCAGCCACGTAACACAATACACAGTCTCAGGGTCGCCACATCACCTTCTGCTGTGCCGGTTGTGTAGGGCGCTTCACACGCACAGTCTCGGGTCCCTTTGATCTAGGCGCCACGGATTTCACCACCGAGTTCACAATCACATGGCTAACGGCTTTGGCCGGGATGCGGCTGGACTTGGTTCCAATACCCGGACTGCTAGTACGGGCGACACTGTTCACAGCCGCACTGCTAAGTCCGGACAGTCTGTCGGATTTCGGCCGCAGGAACTGGAGTCGGGACAGGCCGCGGCGCAAGGCCTGCTGGAGCAGCAGCCGGGAACTTCGGTCCGTTGTCCCCGCTTCTGATGGTGCGTTGGGCGGCGGCGGCGGTGCCGATGGAGGGGCCTGTTGGTGCTGCCCCTTACGTTGTCGCCGGCGTCGCCGAGGCCTCTTCCGCCGCCGGTAGTTCTGCTTGGCTGGGCACGCACGCTCAAAGTGCCCGGCCTGCTCACACCAGTAGCACCTCGATCTTGTTGAGTGCTCCTGGTCGGCTTGTGGAGTAGAAACCGGCTCCCGACGCTCCCCCAGCTTTGCGGAGAGGGCAGCCACAGTGAGGCGAAGCTGCCCAATCTCTGCCGACATCGCAGAGAGCTGCTGCTTCAGGGCCTCGGGGTATGCAGTAACTGCTGGTGGTTCCATGGCCGCCAAGACGTCTCCGCTGCTCTGTTTCCTGAAAGTTGTCGGCTCCCTTGATCCTGCTCGCAGCGCCAGTTTTTGTGATGGTGTTGAGTGATTCAGGCAGGCAGGGAGACAAAACACAGCGGTCGCTATGACATGAGTTTTATTGCAACAGGAAAACAGCAACAAATGGCAGAGCGGGGAGCGACAATCCGTGCAGTGACTCGGCGGCAGGGCTGGCTGGTGACTGTTGTAGTGAGGCGTAGCTCGCGGCTACTTATGCGCCCAGCGCGAGCCGCCAAAGAAAGCAACGGCCGCTCGCAGCAGAAACAAGGGCTAGATGCTCTCGAGCGGCGAAATCTGTGTTTTGTTTACACACAGAAAACTAACAATAGCGGGCGTAATACAACAGCTACAAACTTCAAACAAACTGCATTGAAAAGAGCGTGAAAAGTACTCTAAGATGGCATAAGTTTCGAACATCATCAAATACAGAGAATTCCCTATCGCCGATTGAAGAGCGTTAAAGGCCGGGACCACGCATTTGAAAAGGGGGTGAAAATGGCAAAATACACCCCTTAAACTACAAAACAGTGCTAAACACAAAACATAACTAAAAAGTACAAAACTCTTCCGAAACTACTATAGTTAAATGCATAACTTTAGGCTAATTGACTGCGGAGATATTTAGCACTAAATGGACACAAACAAACACAACTAATTGACACTGTGGCTATCGTGGATCCGCAACGCTGCACGCGAGCGGTCAGCCTACAGGCGAAACAAAGCCTGGCGGCACACAGCTGGCCGGAGAACCTAGGGTAGTGGGCGAGAGGGTCCAAACCACTCGGCTACACATGCATATGTTTCTTTATTGCTGTGTAAAACTTTCAAAGACTTTGAACCACAGTGAAGGTCTACCTGTTTTCTGACTGACTGACTGGCCAAGAATGATCACGTTGAAGGAGTTTACTGCCAAAATAATGTGCAAAGAAAGTAAACTTTTCTCTCATCCCCAAATAAAAACTGTTCAAAGAGCACATAATGTTGTACACTGTATACCGGTTAGTAATTTGAACATAAAATAGCAGCAGCAGGCTAACACTGTTTTGTCCTCCAGCCCTGCAGCGCCTTGAGCACCTCAGAAGAGATGGATAATGTGCACTGAAACTGTACCATGCTTTATCAAGCAAATTCAGAGTCCATGTACCTGGTACATGTATTGTACATTTTCCGACAAATCATATACACGTGCACGTACAACACACCATGCATGCCCTGCCCCCCACCCCCCCCTTCCTCCCCCCCCCCCAAAAAAGGAACCAAGGAACAGTTAAAATGCCTATGACTTAATCAGACACTTAGACATACCTTTTCTGTTGTAGCCAAACGGATCATACCCAGCTCTGTCAAACCCATTCACATCGTAGCCAAACAGATCCAGATCAACGTCCCCCACCGTCTCCTCCACCTCCACTTCAAAATCAACATCTGGCGTGACGGGTATGTCACCTCGGTTGGGGCCCTGGCAAATCCACTGGAGGACGAGGTAGTTTTGGTGCGGGTGATGATTGTTTCTGTCACGTTGCAAGGCGTGCCTCTTGAAGGAAGGGCGTACGTCACACAGAGCGATGCCTCCGAGTCAAACACTTTCCATGGAGGAATGTTGAAAGGAACCAGAGGAATATTGCCGTAGGCGGCTGGGAACTGGTATTTATTGTCTGCCTTCTGTTGCCAGCTCCAGTACAGCATGTCCACATACGCATGCACTGCATAAAACAAGGGATCATATGGTCCACTGGCTGTCATCATATCTCCACCGATATACGCATGCACGTAGGCGATGGCGGTCTCCAGACACATACTCATATCCATGAAATCCTCACTGGCTAGCGCCATGGCCAGCTCAACTTGTGTTGGAAGCTGCACTCGGTGGCGTTAAACTGTCTCGTCAAACAAGGCTCCCCACGCGTTCGGGGTCACCAAACGGATGATCCGGAACGCAATCTCCACCACTCTCATTACCATTGCCACCAAAATAGTTGGCCTGCCAGATGATGGCTTGAGAGAAATTCCCAACGTCTGTTGTAAAATCAAAATAAGGCAACACGATGCTGCAGTCGATCTCCTGCAATTTCTGCTCTAGCTGCCGCAGGAAATAGCGATGCCATGGCAGGAAGTAGGGAGCGCCACTGGCATGCATTCTGTGGGTCATGTAGAGGTCGCGGAACTGTTCCCACACTCGATTCTCACTGGAGAGGCGAAGCTGGGCAACTGCGCGCTGGAACTGAACAATCTCTTCCCGCGTCATGTCCCGAAGCTCGCGCCTCACGTCCACTCGCCTACACCTATCCACAAGAACACAATTGTCTTGGCATGAGATCTAACCTTTATCAATAAGACACAACTGCTTTAGGAAACCAGAGTAAATACCGCCATAGATCTATACGAAACAAAGAATTCCAGTACTAAAACACTATAACTGCTGGATGAATTCTGAGGTCTGTAGCTAATCTTCACATTCTTCTTCCAACAGCCATGGTAATCTGGTTGACATTTATTTTTATATGTGGCAGTGTGTGTTTCTTATGTCACGGTGTAATACTGAAAGGTGTAAGGTATCAGTAGGGTGGTGCTCATATAGCTCCGGCAAAGTTTAGTGCAGTATGTGAATGCAAGTCCAGGGTTGCACATTTAAGTTGGTCCCAGGACATTGACCTATAAAAATTTCAAATGTCCTATTTTTCCCATCTCAAGCGGACATTTGTCCTATTAAAATTTTTATTGCCACTAAGTGGCCAGGACACTGTGTCCTATCACTTTGCTGTTTCCAGGACACTTTGTCCTATAGAAGCTGTGGGAAATGTGCAACCCTGCAAGTCTCACACAAGAACTAAATGTTAACCCTGGTCCTTGCTGAATCAATTTATCTTATGCTGAGAAAGCCATACAGGTAGTCCACAATATTTTGTTCTCAGTAAGACTATGATTTTACAAAAGATAAAAGAAAGAAAAGAAAAATGATAAGAACAACACTAACGTGCAGTTAAGGACACCCCCGTCCAGACACATGCACTGCTGGCACCCAAGACGGAATGTTTCACCCGAGGTATACATCTGCTGACCAACTGTGCAATTTTTCTCAGCAGCCAGGCATCCAGCTTCCTCACACACAAGACCAGGGTAGAAGCTGACCACCTCTGATTCCTCTGTCGTCGTAACACCATTCTCCATTGCCTCTAGTCCTCCTGTGGCCTGTGCAATGCCTCACATGCGCCGACGTGAAGCACCTAGTTTCAATGATAAAAATTACCTTTTTTTTTTTTTAAATCAAGGCGTTGGTTTTCACAGTGAGGTTCGCAATTACGTAAAATAAACTATACAAGTCTGACTTTGTGCATTCAACTGGAAAAGTTTTACTGAGCAGATTTTCAGCTGAAATCAACAAACGAGTGTCGTATTTTACATAACTGCATTGTGAAAATTATTTACTCTGTCAATACCTGGATTTTCTTGATTTGAAAGTTGACATCGGCATTTGAAATGCTTCCCATGGCACCAGTTTATGCTCACATATCATTTGGAGCTGTTTCATGGCACATATATCTATCATCACACCACTTAGACACCTAGACAGTGAAAGTGTCTGTAATGCTGGCACTGAGCCAACAGAAGCGCTCCAGTAGTGTAACAACAGTCACAGATTTTGTATGTTCGATCGTTCACGCAAAGTGTAAACAACATTGTGTCACATTAAGAGCTGTACTAATCATCAATATAGAGTATTTCGAGCGTACACGCACACTCACAAGCGAAACTGTTCCAAAACATAAGTCGACTTAGCAAAGATGGAACTGGCCCATCGAAGACTGACCTCACAGTGGAGCTGCAGATTCTGCCTGTTGCCGACAACACTTTCCCGACTGGTGGAGAAAGTCCTGTAACAGCAAGCGCCCTCCATGGCCACGGTCACACACTGCTCAATATGCTCATAGTTGTTTACGTTCCCTCCACAGCCTGCAGAATCAGAATCAGAATTGTTTATTGATAGGCCTTAGGCCCATTCAAAGTTGAGACTGACATCCAGACATTCTTATACACATCAATACTTGTACATGAAATAACCAAAGTGCACAATAAAGTGGAGTAAGAGTATATTTACAGCACTGGAATGACTTTGACAACTTCTCTTCTACTCTTGTTTTCTAGTAAGTGATGCAAGTATATGATGATGATGATGTTGGAGACTTGGTATAGCGCATGTCTCCACCGTTAATGAGTGTTCAGCACGCTTATGGAGAGGTTGTTAAAAGGAACACCATGCTAAGCCTTAGTTGGTTTAGTTCGCCCGTTAGGGGGTGCAAATGTATACCAGTCATGCACAGGAGGGGCCAGTGTACTCCAGTCGTCCACTGGCGGGGAAGATTGTATCTCGTAACGCAGGAGGGGGTGCAAAATGTACTCCGGGGTCTGTTGAGGTGAAATCACGTGACCGCTGACTTCCTTCTACGACTTCACTTTCTGCGAAATATCGACGGAATTGACTGGTATACATTTGGACCCCCTAACGGGCGAACTATACCAAATGAGCCGTGCTAAAGGGCAAACGATACTAACTGAGCAGGACGTAAACATAAAGTCTCTACAAACACATGAAAGAATCTTGATCACAACGAACTGTGACTCTCTTCAATGGGTCATGTGAGGGTGGTTGGGTGTTTGGGGGTTTAACGTCCTTTTCCACCACATCAAAGACGGGCAACGATGAAAAAGCCAGCACAAATATTTGGCCCCAGCCGGGATCGAACTCACGACCCGAGCATTAGAAGTCCAGTGCTCTACCATTCGACCACCCCGGCTCCCCAGTGGGTCATGTGAGTGGTCGTGGAGTTTTGGCGTAACTGGATTTAGAGAACAGCACACCCACTGTGCACTTCTCCGCACTATTCTCAAAATGGCGTTACACATGATGTGTTTGATTATATATGATGCATGGGACAATGTTTGTTTAATTAAATAAAAGAAAGCAGAAAGAAAGAAAAACACAGAAAAGGGAAGGTGATGATGGAAGGGAAAAAAAAAGGAAAAAGAAGATGAAGAAGAGAAGAAAAGAAACATAAGAACCTTCCAAAACGGTCCAATCGGACCCTCTTCCTGATTCCCAAAATAGAAAAAAAAAAAAAAAAAAAAAAGGCGTACACCAAAAATTCCACAAGATTATCAAAATGTACCTGTGTAATTAAAAGGCAGACACTGCTGAGTGATGCGATCATAGTAGAATCTTCCCAGTTGTCCGTCGCAGTCTCCACCAGCAGGCGGCCACACGCATGGATTGTGACGAATCTGGCACGTGGGGCCTGTGAACGGGGGCGGGCACTGACACTGGAAACCCTCTGTCATGACGTCCATGTCTGACACTGGCCCAACATCCAGACAGCTGCCCGAGTGTTGGCAAGGACTGCCCATGCAAGGCACTGTAACCGAAAGGAATTTAAAGAAAAAAATTTAATGACCAGTAATTATTACTATTATCATTTTTGTTGTTGTTGCTGCTCTCACAACCCTTCATTAGCTCAAGTGACATTCGTCCTAGCTTGTAGCTGGAATCCACTGAAGGCTCGGAAGCCAAGGAAGTTTTTCTCAGGCATGATAAAGAGTATGAGGTGGTATGATGCTGTGCAGCTATGGAGGTGTGTGTAGTTTAACCCAGAGGAATTTCATTTTGCCAGCTGATTATCTGTATCTTGAACATAAGGAAGCACCAGTGTTAAGGCCAAAATAGACAATTTCATGTAAGTTGGCAACAAGAAAAAGAAAAAGACCTGGCCTTCAGGTTCTCTCACCTACACAACTTGGTACATCCATCCTCGTTCTGCAGTTGGGCCGTCCATGCTGGAAGAAATGAAGAATGTGTTGCGGACTCTTTAGTTTAGTAACAGAGATACTGATTCACAATAAACCTTTTTTTTTTTTAATTGACTGCCAGCGTCTTCAAAGAGAATGTCCTTTACTGTAAGTATACAAAATCCATGAAATTTAGAGTAACTCTTTTCACAAGATCTGGGGACTATATTTGGATACGTGGCGGAAAAAGATGTTAAACTCCCAAACACCCACCCCACCCACTTGCTGTTTGGCAACTTTTGTTTTTAGAATGATAATAAGGATATGTACATGTACAAAGAAATCCAACATACAAACAGAAGACGATTTCTGGATTTATTGTTCTGAGATAAATTTATTTGAACTCATGATATACGCCATTGTACGGACAACTTTATCTGACTGTGTACACTGAGTAGTACCATAGCACTATTACGTTAAGAATTTGTACCATTGTATGCCCATTGGATGCGAGCTGTTGCAGCCACCACATCTATGCATGTATGATTGCTGCTGTACTTAGGACCAAAAAAAAAGAAATAAAAAAAGAAAAAAGAAATCCAACATACTAACCACACACTCACACACTGTGCACATGTCAGGGGCCCATAGCTGTCCCTCTGTAAAGGTTGTCCCATTGAACGAACAGCTTGGGTGACACTCGCATGTTTCCAGAAATGTTACTCGTGATGTCAAGTCCATATTCTGGAACAATAATACAATAATAATGATAATAACAGTGTCTCACTCAATTTCTTCAACTAGCTCAAAGCGTTGCCTACTGAACCCAACATGCACGCTCAAATGAATCACACGCACTCTCTCACACACTGGACATGAACACACTACAATGGCATGGTGCGAAGGGTCAGCTTAGCAATCTAAGTTTTGGAATTTAGAATTGCATTTATTTTCAAGTTTTGTGGGCTGCACATTTCCAAGCAGAGGGGGAAGAAGCAGTAGTATCCAGTCAGACCCCCAACCCCACCCCCCACCCCACTCCACCTTCTCATCTCTCTCTCTCTCTCTCTCTTGTAGCTACATCAGATTGAACATTGACTGAGGTACGGCAAAGTCATTTCCATTGTAAAATCACTTCAATTTGTTTGTTCATCTCTATATTCATTCACTCTCTGTCTCTGTGTGTCTGTATGTCTGTGTGTGTCTGTCTGTCTGTCTGTCTGCCTCTCCCTCTCTCTCACTTGCTTTCTCTCCCTGTTTCTATCTCACCTGTGTTTTCAGCATGTTCACCATCATTACCAGCTGTGACACCTGCTGCTCAAGGTATGCAACTCTGTCATCAATGGAAGCTTCTAAGGCGAATCCTATGCCAGGAATGACAGGCTGATCTGCAGCTGTTTGACAGAGGTCGCATCATAAAAGATCATGCATTTAGAGAAACGTTCATTACAAGCATGGTAAAACCGATGATCTTCAGTGACGGCATACTGTGTACATAAAAGCCAAGATGAGTTTATTTAGAGCTTACATGATTAGTCTGAGTGGGTTACAGCAAAAAAACACACAAGACAGTTCCATTTTTGGCGTAGCTACCGAGCCTTTGGCCATCACTGATTGGTAGCTATTTTTAGCAGCTTTGTCGAGGGATGTGTAATACGGGCATGGAAGCATAAGGCCAAAGAAAGTCATAATTATTTCTAAACTGTTAGAAGCTCTAAAGTCACGAAAATGGTCAAATTGGACAAAAGAAACGTATGTTCCATAGGCAAACAGCCTCAGAGCTTTGTCAGCTGTGGTTTCTAATCCTCAAAACTCAACACGAACAAAGGGACTTTAAATGTCATAAAGTTCAATCTAGGAGAATCAGTTAAATCTTCATCAATGTCATGCATGCTTACATTTCTTGCAATTATGTGCAAGTAAAAATAATGCTGTCTTAATTAACATACCCAGCTCTTTACTGTCGTCCTTCATGCATCCCTCCACATCAGGCTCCGCATGCACACTTAGAACTGCACCGAACACAATACCCTGTGCATAAAACAGACAAACAAACAATTCATGAACTTGGCCTCCTTTGCAGAACATGTAGTGCAATTCCAAAGGTGTAAAATGTACAAATTGGAATGTGTCATACATGTACAATCCTCTGATAATCAATGATGTCTGGTACATTTAGCTGCTTATAATTGACTGTTACTGGTAACTATCTTGCAATAGTTTATGTGTGTGATTGTTCTTTTACTTTGCAGGTGAGTTGGGGTGGTCGAATGCTAGAGCGTTGGACTTCTAATGCTCGGGTCGTGAGTTCGATCCCGGCTGGGGCCAAATATTTGTGCTGGCTTTTTCATCGTTGCCCCGTCTTTGATATCACCCTATGTGGTGGAAAAGGACGTTAAACCCCCAAACACCCACCCACCCACTCTTTTACTTTGCATATCAGTACTGCCTACCGTTGAAAAGAGAGCAAGCAAGAGAGAGAGAGAGGCACACACACACACACAAATGGTGTGTGTGTGTGTGTGTGTGTGTGTGTGTGTGTGTGTGTGTGTGTGTGTGTGTGTGTGCATTTTATTTGTTTGTATTTTTTAACAAACGCCACATACAAATTCCCCTGTCTAACCTAAAGTACTCTGAATTTGATCAGCGTCATAAGCAAGCATTTGTCTCTCCAGACACTGAACTGGTAACCTGCTACGGCAGACCAGCATGGAGAAAGTGCTTCCCTCCAATTACAGTACATCCTCATCTACTGACCTGCAGTCCACGCTGCCGCCCTGTCTTGGTACCAAACGACACCACGGCATCAGGCGGAATCTCCCCAACACCTTTCCTCAACTCCATCTTCTTCCCTTCTTCACAGTCCACGTGCACCCTCAGAACCTTCCCCAGCAGATCCACCTGCAACCTTGACCATGACGTCGATGACGGAAAAACGTCAACAACTTTCACCCGCTGGTAGGACTTCACTCCGAGGTATCTCAGTGTTAGCACGTTCCTCCTCAGGTCCACCTGCAGGTCCAGATGGGGAAGGCGATGGTCCTCGTGCTGAACTGTCAGCAAAGATCCGCGGCTGTTGTCCAGCAAGTGGCACGTGACTGTGAAGGAAAAGTCGCCGTAGAATTTGTTGAGAAAGTCGGTGGATTTGGAGCTGCTGACTTGAAATCCTGTGAAGTTACTGTAGAGTTGCCAGCCCTTGGGATGTGCTCTGGACATTCCAGTTACTGAACTGATTGATTTTGGGCTGAACATGTCCAGACCTGCAAATACAGAACCAGGGTTTCAGCTGAGCACGTACAGCACTGGTGGTTGCGTTCATGGTTGGTTGAAATTTACCATACACACCACAAGCGTGACAGGAGAGGACGCAAAGGGGAAGCTAGGTTATGGGGGAGCAAGGGACAGCTATCCTTACTGAGCGGTCCTGCTCCGTGAATACTCTCCAGGCACCGGCAGGTCGGCCACATTTAATTTACCCTTGATTGTGATGGCAGCTTTCATGGATTGGTATTTTACACACACACACACACACACACACACACACACACACACGCACGCACGCACACACGCACACACACACACGCGCGCGCGGACGTGAAAAAAATGCGAGCAATAATTTCTCAAAATGAAAGTCAAGGCGTGTCAATTTATCGGTTTTATGTTGATCTCAACAGGTAAGTTGTATCGCAACCGTTCTAACCATCTCAGTAAACATCAGCATTTCTGTGGACCCAGAGGCAAATTTTAGAAACAAAATTCGAGAACTGAATCCGTACGCACTCATGCACGTGCATGCAGACCGGTCAGCCGGCTAGAGAAAAGCTAGAGAGTCTGTTGGCGAAACGACTGATGCACCTCAATCTTTAAATGGTAAAAGGGTCCAAGTGCATACCAATTCCATGGCGCTTAGTCCCTTTTACCTAAAGCTGGCAGACCTGCTGTGACGCGCTACTGCACAGAGCTGTGTAGACACCTGTCGTATAGGGAGGCTGATGGTTCCGCGTGGTTACTGATGCCGCAGGAACACCTGACAGAAGTTGGGGGGGGGGGGGGGAGCCGGAGTAAAAAAAAATGCACAAACGGGTTTCCTACATCACTAAACAAAACACTTGAACTGTTACACCTGAACAACTTGCTATACATTTCATTATACTTTGCTATGACGTACACGCAGGCACACAGACCCCCCCCCCCCTCCCCCTTCCCTCGGCTTCCTCATATCGAGAGAAAATTAAATTTGTGTATGTCCTCTACCTCGCAAAAAAGAAAACCAACAACAATGATTCTATCCCTGTTTTTTTTTTATATATATAACTTGCTTTTTTGGGGGGTGGGGGGGGGATGAGGGATGACACTGAAAGCCCATCCTAAAGTGAAAGCAGCTACACTGTGCTAGTCTCTTTTTTCGGCCCACACCTTAGTCAAATACATTACACAAAGTCCAGTCAGTCAGTGCTCAATAGGTTCTGCACAGCACAGCACACGCGATAAAAGCGATCATCGCCAAAGTTTGGAGTTTCCGGATGCGGCGAAGCCGGTTAGTACTGACAAGAGCAGCACAACCCGCTCAGATGTTGCTGTGGGGTTTCTTTGATGTGTCCTTCCTAATGCGAGATTTCTCAAGACAAATAATCGCGCCACTGCCGACATGATCACAATCGTGTTGTTGAAATGTCAGCCGGCAGGCAAGAATAATGTAAACGCACTGGCGGGGTGCAACTAATAAGGTGATAGGAGGTGTAGGTGCTTGCGGCAATACGCAGTGGAGGTTCTTAGCTGGCAGCTTGACATGCAATACATTCCGTCAGGTATGATCTGATTCCGTGAATAATAATAATAGAAAGACGAGGGGGGGGGGGGGACATAAAACAAACATTAAACACACACACACCACACACACACACACACACTCTCTCTCTCTCTCTCTCTCTCTCTCTCTCTCTTAACACACACACACACACACACACACACACACTCTCTCTCTCTCTCTCTCTCTCTCTCTCTAACACACACACACACACACACACACACACACACACACACACACACACACACACACACACACACACCGGCAGACTCTCTCTCTCTCTCACACACACACACACACACACACACACACACACACACACACACACACACACACACACACACACACACACAGAGGGAGAGAGAGCCGTCACACCAATCACCCACTGAGCAAAACGCCGACTGATGTACATACACGTGAGAAATACCATGCATACTGCACCACATTGTCTGCCATCTGCAGGGTATTTCGCCAATAATGTGCGTGTGCCCTGCCAGTTTCGTGGTTTATTTGGCCAGATAATCAGTGTCATAACCACTCTACTACATGCCAGCAAGGCTGAGGTATGATGCGTGAGCCGCTATGTAAAAAAAAAATAAAAAAAAATGCACCAAGGAAGATCAGAAGTGATAGGGATATTCAGGAATGTTGTATGAGCAAAACCTCGGTCATTATTCAATAGACCGCCTGCAGAGCAAAGGCGTGCAAAGAGGCAGTGGCCGACGATTTGTTGAACCTAAAACAATAATGATAAATGGTATTTGTAGGGCGCATTTCTTAAAAAAAAAAAAAAAAAACAAAAAAAAACAAAACAAAAAAACCCAACGACTCAATGCGCCTATCACTCACTCACACTCACGCACATTATACAACGATGAACAGACACACACTGGTGAAAGTGACTGGTGGCATGTGAATGGCATGACAGGGCCCGTGTAAACCAAACCAACATCGGAACAGTCTCAAAGACAACACTGGGGGGGGGGGGGATTACTGGGAGATCGGGTGGAGCGCGTATGGGCTTTACCAACTTGGAACTGAGCTGAACTGAACTGGTGGTGGTGGGGGGGGGGGAGGGGGGGTGGTCTGTGTGTGTTTCTGTCGGTCGTAGTTGTTATTGATGATGATTTTTTGGGTTTGTCTGTTGTTGTTTTGTAAGTTTTAAAAGTTTATTTATTTATTTATTTATTTATTTTGGTTTTGTTTGTTTTTTTAAGCTGTTGCTGTTTTTGGGGGGTGGTGTTTGTTTATTGGGTTTTGTTGTTGTTGTTTGTTTGTTGTTGTTGTTTTTGTTTGTTTGTTGTTGTTTGTTTGTTTGTTTTTTTTTGGGGGGGGGGGGGTTGGGGGGAGGGGGTGTTGGGGGGAGGGGTGTTGGGGAGGGGAGGGATTACACAGGTAATTTCAGCACCTTCAAGAAGATGAAGATGCAGAGGCCGAGGATAAGATTTTACTGCGCGATTGCCTGCCGCTATCTCTCAGCTGGCGTGAACAATTTGCGCCCGGCTTCCCGATAGCCGCGTGATAAGAGAATCAATTACCGCCGGCAGACGCCAGAGACACCCGCAGAGCAGCTCGGAAGGAGGGGATAGGCACTTACTGCCTTAGTGTACTGAGAATGGTTTAGTGGGGTACTTCGGCAAGCCACAGGGTCCGCTGGCCACCCCTAAGTGTTTCCGGGTTAATTTTGTACTGGTGGTGGTGGGAAGGGGGTTGGCAGAAACCATTTATTGCAATATGAGGAGGAAAAAGATGTTAATTGAAGGCCTTTACTGAGGTCGTCTTGCGGACGTCAGTCATCAGTTTGTTCGGTTATTTGGTTTGTTTGTGTGTTAGTTTGCATTGTTGGCTACACATGTAGTTTGTTTGTCAGTTTGTTTGTTTTCTTTTTGTCTTGTTTTGTTTGTGTGTTTTGTAATGGTCGTTTTTGGTTTGTTGTTTGTGTGTTTATGTTTTTTTTGTTTGTTGTTTTTTGTTTGTTTGTTTTTGTTTTGTTTTGTGTTTTTTTTATTTTTTTGTGGTAATTATTTTTTTGGTGTGTGTGTGTTTTTGTTTGTGTGTGTGGTTTTGTTGTTGTTGTTGTTTGTTTGTTTTTTGGGTTTTTTTTTTTGGGGGGGGGGGGTATGAGAGGCGGAGGGGTCACCTGTAACAAAAATGTGAAGAGTCTTCAGAGAGGCATGGATGCTTAGGAGAGAGAGAGAGAGAGAGAGAGATGGAAATGGAAATAACTTAAACTAACTTTATCTGAAAACGGTGGAAGTTTTGGTATTGTGATCAATTTTCACACTTGCCGTTTAAAAAAAAAAATCAAAATTCAACGTTCGAACATACTTAAAGCTCTACTCCGCGAGCATGTCAGAGAGAGAGAGAGAGAGAGGTTGGGTGGGTGGGTGTTTAGGAGTTTAACGTCCTTTTCCACCACGTATGGGTGATATCAAAGACGGGGCAACGAGAAAAAAGGCCAGCACAAATAATTATTTGGCCCCAGCCGGGATTGGAACTGAGAGAGAGGGAGAGAGAGGGGGGTGGGGGGGGGGAGGTAGTGGGGGGGGGAGGAGGAACTGGACTGGTACCAGGAGGGTTTGTATGTTGTGACAGTGGGTCAGTGTGAGGTGGAATGCAGCATGGTCCGGCACCGTCAACAACTGTCCACTGAGGTCACACTTCCTCCCGCCACTTCAGTCCCGGGTGTTTTGCCAGGTTTCCCGTTTCAGTCAGTGAAGCTCCTTCACACATCCTCTGTATACATGACAATGCAGTCACTGCCGTCTCAGTAAGCCGATATCCTGAAAAATGCCTGGCATTCTCAGTCGACCGGCTCCGGCCATTGTGAGTGAGTGGGCTATGTACTACAACAACTTGAAACTGAAAAGTGTAGACCTGTAATCGGTGAGTGGCGTCAGTAAGCATACTTGGTAGGACTTCGTAAGGCAGACTTCGCTGAGCAGCGTAACCCATTTACATGTAAATCAGGTAGTGACGTCAGCTAATTATCACTACTGGCATTAGCTAATCGCAGCGCGTTAGCCGCTCGTGGCTTCTGCCGTGTGAACCTAATTTACATGTGAATGGGTCGGTCACGCTGCTCAAGCGAAGTCTTCCTTACGAAGTCCCACAAAATATGCCTAGTATTGATGCCAACTTCATTTTGCTCAAACTTTTTTTTTGTGAGTGGGTGGGTGGGTGTTTGGGAGTTTAACGTCCTTTTCCACCACATAAGGGTGATATCAAAGACGGGGCAACGAGAAAAAAGGCCAGCACAAATATTTGGCCCCAGCCGGCGGGATTCGAACTCACGACCCGAGCATTGAGAGTCCAACGCTCTACCATTCGGCCACCCCGGCTCCCCCTTTTTTGTGAAGAAGAAAATACACCAGTGTAGCCATTGATGCCAACTTCATTTTGCTCAAACTTTTTTTTGTGAAGAAGAAAATACACCAGTGTAGCCAACTTACCACTGACACGCACGTCCGAATCATTCTAATCCATCTATTCAGTTGACACTAAAGACGATTCACTGCATCCGGCAAGCTGGCACAGCAGTTCGACAATCGTGAAGGATTTTGACAAGCACAGAAAACAAACGGTTCTTTCATCCCCCACCGCGCCACTTCCGACCCCCATCCCTTGGAATAGGAAGCAGCTGTCAGTCTCGCTTACTTGGTGGGCTGACTACCCCCACTTGGTGTCCCGCAAGGTGCTCACTTTAGAACTGGGATGCTCCCATGGCCGCGGGACAAAAAAACGTGGTAAACAATACCCAAATATGATCCTACCAAGTTTTTGTAGAAGCACCATCTGTCGTAAATATCAGCACGAGTCTAGTGTTTGTGATAGGCTTCACTCGCTGTGTATTCCATTTCTAACATAAATATTTACGTTCATACATCCCGCCTGTATTCTTAGGTGTCTCTAGCCGAGCGCCCCCACCCTCCACCCCTCTCCCCCTCTCCAAGCTGTTTTCCCGTTGTAGCATCAGTGGGCGCGTGCATATGCATGTGTTTGCATGTATTGTTTTCGTAATTTTAGATTTTGCCACTACTGTATTGGTGTGTGCACATGTGTGTGTGTGTGTGTGTGTGTGTGTGTGTGTGTGTGTGTGGTGTGTGTGTGTGTGTGTGTGAGACTTAGTAGTAGTAATATAGTGGTACTGAGGCAGCAAGGACAAGGAAAAAAAAATAGGGCGAAAAATAAACTGTCATCATAATTCTCTCTCTCTCTCTCACACACACACACACACACACACACACACACACACACACGCACGCACGCACGCACGCACGCACGCACGCACGCACGCACACACACACACACACACACACACACACACACACACACTGGCACACACCACACACACACACACACACACACACACACACACACACACACACCTCAATTCACGCCTCTACTTAAAAAAAAAAGAGTTCTTTTCGGTTCTGACACTGATTTTCTGTTTCCGACTGTGCTACTTAGACTGACGAAACACAAAAACAAAACAGAAAATGCACACCTGCTGGAGCCTGGTCCTGATGAAAAAGAAAATGAAGTGTCAGTGACGGAATAAAGCCGGAAGAGCAGAATGTGGGTTACAGAAAATGAACAGACCTAGCTAGGTAACAGCAGGTGTGATCTAGGTCTCTAACGAAGGCGCTGATCAGGTTAAAACGGAAAGTGTGTGAGGGAGGGAGGGGGGTCTGAGTGCGGTGTGCGTGGGAACAAAGCCAGGGAAAATGGGGCAAGGGTTGATTAACTCTCTCTGGTTCACCTCGTGCACAATTAGCAAGCAGGAAAGTCGGCACGCGCCTGCTGTTTCTCATCTTCCTCCCCCCCCCCCCAAAAAAAAAAGAAGAAAAAAAAAGTAAGAAGTAAGAACAAAATCAAGTTACAAGGCTGTGAGAGCCAGCAACTTGCAGGCAGTATGTTCGTGGTGCCGTGACAACCAACAGTGGTGCTGTACAACCAGCAGTCAGTCTTTCCACTACCACCATGGGGTAATCATTTTGGGCACTTTAAACGGCAGACGTAGCAAAGAAGAAACATACAAAGACACAGCACCCCCTCGCCCCCCCCCCCCACACACACACCTCCCCGCATCCCGCCCCTACTCCCCCAGAGCAAAAGTGGAGACTGAGTTCAGTCGTCCGGACTGAATTTCAATCCTGTAAAAATGATAGTTAAAAAAAAAAAAAAAAATCAGCGCCAGTCCCGTCCCGGCAAGTCGGCGACTGAAGCCGGACTGACTGACCGAAAATTGCATCATGACGGCAGCCGACGTACTCAGACTCTAAAATCCGTTATGGCGTGGACAAAGGACTCTCAGTCAGTGCATCCCCAAAACAAATATGATCAACTGAGCTGATTACACGTTTGATCTATCACGGCATAATGATGGCTCCCAGTCCGACGTGGGTGTAGCCGCCGCCGGCGACAAGATAGACGGTGCTGAGAACTCCATACTCAGCTGGCCATTGGCCCATGGAAAAATCATTTATTTGAGGCGAACTCTGTGACCAGGGTGTCGGTCCCGGGGCAATTGCGAACCCTAGGGGTGCATTCTGGCATGCAGAAGATGTATTCCTTTTCCAGATCAGACAGACAGAGAGCTCGCTATGCGGAAAATAAAGTTGCACTGAGTGGCTTTTGACTGAGTATTCAGTCATAGTCTGACATATTCGGTTTGTCAGTAACATGTTAAAGACTCAGCAAACGTGACGGCAACAGTATGGCGACTCGCAGTACCCGTGATCGCTGGGCTTCTAAAAAAAAAAAAAAAAAAACAACCTTTTGTTAAAAAAGGAGAAAAAATGATACGATGATGACGATTATGATGATGGTGAAATAAACGTTTGATATATGTACTGGCAGACGGACACTGACTTGCCATTCCCCCTTCCTTGTTATCTCGGTTCCAATTCACTTTTTTTTTTCTTTTGGCATCCAGTGCCTGGCCATCCATGACTTCAATCATGGCAATTACAACTGACTCCACATACACTGACTCAGTTACTATTCCCACTTCCGTGTTACCGATCTTCGAATTCACTCTTTTTCGTTTATCATGCCTGACCATTTCAGTCATCTGATGACAAGTAAAACTCCACATACACCGATTTCCTATTCCCCCTTCCATGTTATCTTCGAATTCACTTTTTCTTTTAGCATTCACGGCTATTTCAGCCATGACAAAGTACAACTCCACATAACCATGACAACTGACAAGGAACAAAACTGAAATTAATCCCGTATGCAGCGGCGGCCATCACTAAAGCGGTTCAGGTCAGTGGGGTCCTCTGATGTTTCTGATGAAAGAACGACACTGATAACCTATATGGCTATAATCAAAGGCCAGGTCTACAGCTCTGGGAACAAAGGGGCAACAAAATTAATCCCGTATAGAGGGCAACAAAATTAATCCCGTACAGAGGTCCAGGCCGAAGGATTCCTGTACCTGATAACTAAAGAACAACACTGAAAACCTACAAAGGGTCTACAGCCGGTTCTATATTACCATGGGAACAAAGGAAGAAAATCAAAATTAATCCCTGGCGTACAACAAGCGGTTCAGGTAGCCGGGTGCATACATGTATACGTGATCAAAGAACGACAAAACCTAAGTGTCTACAAATGCTATGAACAGTGAAGCGTGTATACTGTACTCACTCGTGTCACTGTCTGCCGTCCAGTGGCCTCTTCTCTGTGACGAAGATGTCACGCCATCACCACTAACAAAACTGACCTGTGGCCGCCACACCATCGCCACTAGTGCCAGAGTCAGCACCAGGCGGGACAGTATCCTGTCCACAGCTGCTCCACAACACCTCATGGCTGTGGAGTCAAATTCTCACTGACTGATTACTGGTGTGCATCTCACGGAAACTGAACCACACAGAGACTCAGGCGCTCCAAACGTACAGTCGGTAAAGAGAAGCTGCAGTCCGCTTGGCTCTGGCACGGCCGGAGCACTTATCAGAGTCGGCAAATTTCATACACGATCTCACGGAGCGCGGGACCCTGGAGCCGAAGTGATAAGCTGTTTGCGCATCACGCCGCTCGCCTGATTAGACGTTCGTCCGTTCCAACGTGTAGAGTTCCCCCCCCAGCCCAACCTCCCCCGCCACCCCCCCCCCACCCCTTTTCCCTGCACACACACGTACTGCTGTTCCATCGCGGCGGTATAACACATGTGGCTGTGATTACGGTATCAGTGTAGCCGACACTTAATCAGTCCTGCAAGTCTTTTTGTGGAAAAGTGGAACTGAGTTGACGCTGCTAATCCAAGCATTGTGCGGCGAATATCAGTCCCCCCCCCTCTCTCTCTCTCGCTGTCTCTCAGTCTCTGTCTCTGTCTCTCTGTGAAAGTTAAAATGAGTCCTCACTCACTCTACCCCCTCTCCCCCCCCCCCCCCGCCTTCCAGGGGCTCGGGTAAGTCGTGAGTTCGAGTTCCTGCTGGGGCCAGTGCTGGCCTTTTTCTCATTGCCCCGTCTTCATACGTGGTGGAAAAGGACGTTAAACTCCCAACAAGAGCACACACCTCAGCCTCTCTCTGCCGGTTTTTACATTGTCTTGAATCAAATTAATTTTAGTTGAGCTTTGGTTTTGGAAGGGGAGGGGGGGGGGGAACTTTATCACTGATCCTTCATTTACAAAAAAGAAAAAAGAAAAAAAGTACACTTTAAGAAAATAAATAAATAAATAAATAAATAATTCAAATTCTGTTCAGTGTTTATCAACGGCTGGTTGAAATTTACAACAAGTCTTGTTCTCCCTGTAGTGGCTCCATATCCTGAAAATTAGTCGGCAGTTCGCAGTTAAGTCTAAGGGAGGGAAACGCACATGTATGACATTTACGTCTTTCGTCTGTTAGGTTGTTTCCCTTGACCACTTTCTCCAACATCGTAAGCGGCCCGTCCGTTTTTGCAAAAGCGCATAATTCACCATGGCGTACAAAATGCTCGATGGCATCGTGGCTTGGATGACACGTGTACGTAATTTCCTCATCCTCCTGCTCATCGTGATCGTCCTGCTCTACCTTGGTGGTGCGTGTGCCTTCTGGACCTGCCACCATGCCCGCGTTGGGTGTGGCCAGGATTTCGCTCATTCACTGATGGTGTAAAGGGGGATTTGGCTTCGCTCTTCCGTCGATCCGTGCGGTCGGGAGCATGGAGATGTCCTTCAGTTTTTGGCTGGGAGGGCAGCTTTGTGGTCGTCCATCAACGGCTTTGACAAAATCAAGAGGGCCTTTTAGACGACGGTGCCAATCTCGCATGGCGTCCGGACCATTCTAAACTGTGACTTGTTTCATTACGGAGTGAGTAGCGGTAGTAGACTGCAACTTTCCCCTCCCCTCACCCTCTCTCCCCTCTTCTCATTACTCCCCATATCATTACTTTCCCCTTTTTAAGTTTATATAAGCCTCATGAGAATTGTTTAAGCCGTCGTTTATTGCCAGTTTATAACACTAGAATTATGTTGTGATTTTTTTTCCCTTTGATGAAAATGTTCAGGTTAATTTTGAAACTAGTTACACTTACAGAGACCTGTGCTAGCTTGATTCTTTTAGAATTAAAAAGTCATCGACTGAGGAGTTGCTACATTACTTGAGCTTGAAACAAGTCGGCTGGATGTCTAGGAAAGACGTTTGCCCAATGCTGATTGGTTTAGTGACTCAGATTTTCATTTGTTTCGCTCTTTGTCTCGTCATGGCAGGTGTGATGTGTGCATCAGGACGGCAATGGCGAGAGCAGCGTCATGTGGCAAAGGCTGCCCTCGAGCTTCTGCAGGAAGGAGGGCTTGAGCGGCAGATCTGGAACGGCGTCATGGCTTTCACTGTCATGGTTGACCGTGAGGATCAAGCATCATTTGATCCCCGCATACTGGTGCAGTCAGCAATGTACATCTCTCAGTGTGGCCTGCTCTTCGGGCACCATCTCAGTTACAGGTAACACTGTAATATCTCATTTATCAGGTCTGCAAAACTGTATCAAAAATGGCGTGAAACGGCGCAGAACAAAAGCAGGCCCATACTCTCTCACATAGTTGAAACTTGGTCAGAGCTTCAGATTGACGCGTGAAATATCAAAATGACGCGCAAGAGTTAATGTGTATGCGCCAGTGTGGCGCGCGCACTTTTGGCCTTCTACACATCGGAGTAGGCCTAGTGAAACTAAAAACATCGCGTCTCTGCACTGCCTTGCCTTCCCAACATGTATCGTATCGCAGCACGTCATTGGATGACAGATCTTCCCGAAAGCCAATCCGCGAATACCTTACTTATATTACTTGGTGATGCCACACATCGCTGAATAAACGTGAATCTCATTGGTTTTTCTCTATTAGGAACATCCAATGAAAACGCTTATATTAACAGAGCGTTGGCTGGGCGTCTGCAGATTCCGAGAACTAATGCTTGTTTCTGTATCAACTGCTCCATCAGTAATGTCGAAAAAGCCATCGGCGAAGAAAATAAAATTGGTGGCAGGCCAATCTGCTCACATTTGCTCGGACTGAATCTGCAGCTGCAAGTAGGTCGTTTTCATATTCATGATCTCATCAAATTGAACGCCGCAACGCATCGGCGTGACAGATCTATATGATGGTTTTTTTCCCCACGGCATGACTTCGTTTCCCAAGTGAAAATGATGGGTCATGACGAATCTAACAGAAAGGTCGTGGAGGAAAAGTTGGAGGGAGAAAAGTAGGCCTAAACTCTGTGTGTGTGTGGGCTGCCCGGGGGGGGGGGGGGGGGGCTGAGAGATCGATAAAGAGAGAGAGAGAGGCCTTGTACAGCTCCCAACAATCCAGCTAAAAGGATAATATCATAACCTTTGTAAATATCACAACATTTCATTTGAAAACATGCATGTCAGGGAAAATTCTCTCTCTCTCTCTCTGTGCTTCCCTTACTAAGTTTCTGTGTGTGTGTGTGTGTGTGTGTGTGTGTGTGTGTGTGTGTGTGTGTGTGCTTCCTTACTAAGTTTCTGTAGTTTAGCAACGACAAGGTTGTAAACTGGCCGATGGCCAAAATCTTATACCGTTGAAAAATAAAGGTTTGTCATTCTCTTTCTCTCTCTCTCTCTCTCTCTCTCTCTCACACACACACACACACACACACACACACACACACACACACACACACACACACACACACACACACACAATGCCGGACCCAACTTCCAAAACATGCCCTTTGAAAAGCTGTTCAGGTGGTGGGCGCAGAAAAGAAAGGACTAAATAAAGTTAGTACACCTCTGACTTTTTTCGTTTCAAGATTTTGTCAATGACCCATCATTTTGAAAATTGACCCCTCATTTTGCTCAGCCATGGGTCATTGGGCCCATGACATTTAAAAACAATCTGAAGCTCTGCTTGGTGTTAAACTTACAGTTCAGCCAGTTGTCAGTGTTACATTGCAATTGATGCTACATGTATTGCTAGTGACCAGAAGTTTTACTATTACCAGGTACCAGATATTGTAACTGGGCCTGTCGCTGCCTCAACATTGCCCATGGCTGGACCTACAGTAAACTGATGACATATAAACAAACTACCTAGCAAGCTTCTTTGAGGACACACAAACACTTCATATTAATCATAATGGAAAATTCAAGTTTGATTAGCCGTGGGCAATGTGTGGCTGAACCTTTGATCAGAATGTCTCGTCACGAATGAGTTAACGAGCCTTGGATAAGTGGATGGATAGTCTTTCAGCATATTCAATATTTGTTTACATTGTATACCTGGTTCACGTAGTACTGTATACATACATACATGTACATTCTGTGAGCTAAAGGACAGACTTCAGGTCTTGATCATTTATGACCATAGGCAGCTGTCCATTTGACTGTTTTTACTGGTCTTTTTGCCAAGTAACTTATTGAAGTTTCTCTTTGTCTAAAGCGATCAGCGGGTGTGTGAAGGCGTGTCACACTTCAACGACAACATCAGACTCTACAGTGACGCACGCCTGCCCAACTTCTTCCCGTTTGAGAAGTTCCTTATTGGCGATACCTTTGACACCAAATTCCTCCGCCTGAACATGGGCGACATCTACCGCAACTTGATCAATCCAGAATGCGACCACCACTCGCAGCAGGAGGGCGGAGAAGGTCCTGACGACTTCATCTCCATCTACTTGAAGGCCATACATCAGCAGCAGGAGGTGGATAAACAGAAGAAGGAACAGGAGAAGCTGGAGGAGGATGGCGACCGGAAAGAAGAAGAAAAAGACGGATGAGAAGGAGTCTTCCATTAACAGTGAGTGTCCGTGTGGAAAGACTGTGAAAATGCAGGGCTTAAAATCGTCCACCTTTTGGCGGATTTCCATCTTTAGCATAAACATTTCCTCCTCTCCACCCCTTAAAATCGTGCCAACACACCCAGTTTGCAACAAAAAAAAACAAAAAAAAATGCCTCCAATGAAAGTGTTTCCTCCTCTGAAGCACTTAAAGTCATGTCAGAATGCACCAAATTGTGCAGATTTTGGTTTTATTAAAAAAAAAAAAAAATTTCGGAGGAGCAATCCACAGACACTCCTATCGTCATCCATCTGCTTTGCACTACACACTTTTCCTCCTTTTGAATAATGGACCATTTTCAGCCCTGAATATGAGAAAGTGTGCTGTGGCTTTTGTATAAAGATAGGTCTTGTTGAGGTGCAGATGGTGTAGTGATGTTCTAACTGGGCTCAGACATCGGTCAAAGTCCGATTAAAATCATGAATGCCCTTGTCAGTACAATGTCTGGGGAAAGTTTCACTTTTGGCGGTCCAGTGTTCCATAGATTTACAGCTTTTGGGGGGTGGGGTTGTGTCACAGTGTGTTGGTTTGGGTGTCTCGACATGCCCAGACGGGGTTATTGATTGCACCCTGCTTTAAAAAAAAAAAGTAATTTGACCCCTGGTGTTTGTCTGCTACTGGTGACGCTACAGTAAGCATCGGTGAAATGTTGCACACTTTTATCAGGGGAGCATCTACAATCAGGTCCATACAGCCATGGAATCCTGCAAAAGTCACGGAATTTGGAAATAGCTTTGCACAGGCCTGGAAAGTCATGAAAATTATCTCAAGAGTCATGAAAAGTCACGAAATTTCGGAATTTTATAGAAGCCTTTTGAGCCCAACAGTGAAAACGGTCAAGCTTGGTGATTACTCCCTGGACTGATGCTTAAAAAAAAATACCAACTAACTGCCTTCCCATAAGGCTAATTGCCTAAGTCGGAACATTGGTACTTGCTGACTGTGGTAACTTGGATAAGCTCATAATTTCTACCCTCGCGTGTGTCAGTGTGAAAGAGTGCGAGGAAGTTGTCATGGAAACAGGAGAGTTTGCCAGGAAAAGTCATGAATTTTTTAGACTTTGAACCTGTATGGACCCTGTATTAAAAATGGAAAGATGATAGAGACAAAACTTGCTTGATGATTGAATGAAGAGTAGGTACAAGTTACAACAGTAACGTACATGTATTCTTTCATGGTACAAAAGTTGAAGGCAGGTAGCACCATGAAATTTTTTTTTTTTTTAAACAAAAAACAAAGTGACAATACCAACAAAAATTGGGTGGACTCATCTTCTGTGTAACTTTCAGGAGTGAACATGGAGGCGACAGTGTACGACATCCTGTGGCATGGCACCGTGACTCTTGGTTGGGGCACTGCAGTGGGCGCTTCTCTTCCTTCTGCATCATCCTGATGTACAAGCACAGGCCCCAGGACGAGATCGATGCTAATTTCTCACATGACCATGCCCCCTTGACACCGGAGGAGTGCAGTAAACTACCCTACCTGGAGGCCACCATGTTAGAGGTGACTCTTTTACACTCCCCAATCACAGTATGATAATTACAGGATTTTACTCTCTTAGTTAATAATAATAATAATAATATTATAGGGCGCCTATCCCTGGGGAACGAACTCTAGGCGCCTTACAATCTAAAACCGAAGTCAAAACAAAACAAAAACAAAAAGAACATAAAAACAACCCATTCACTCAATGTACACTACGCAAGAACAACTAAAAAAAGTAAAAAGCACGCACGCACACACACACAACACACACACACACACACACACACACAACACACACACACCCACACACACACACAAAACCAACACAACTGAGTAGAAATGATCAAGGACAGGCAGAGACAATTAAAAACCAAGAACAAGGACCAGTGATAAAACCCAAAACAAAAGGATAGATTGGAATGAGCCAGATAAAACCTTAAAGATAGCAGAGGTGAGGGTGGCTTTGAGCTTCATTAAAATTCTATCTTTGCTAAGTCAGCTTAAGTTATTGAACAGTTTCGCTCGTGAGTGCACCTGTCCGCTCAAATACTCGTATCTTGATGGTTAGTAAGCGCTTATTGCAATACAGTTTTGTTTACACTGTGCGTTAGCGGTCCAACATTCAAATTCTACAATTGTTGTTACGCTACTTGAGCGCTCAGTGTGGTCCCTGCGTCATTCCTTATGCTTCCTGTTGGTCTAGTGCCAGCATTACAGACACGGTCACCGTCCAGGTGTCTAAGCGGTGTGATGATAGGTACTACGAAAACAGCTCAGAACGATCTGTGAGCATGAGAATGGTAGCATTAGCCGGTGACCATCACGTCGATGTTGATTTCCCTTGGTGGAAAAATGTGTCTGGAAGCATTTCAGATGACAATACGTGAAACAAATAATACTTGAGAATGTGATCATGTGATGTTTTGCTGTAATTTGAAGGTAGAGATCCGATATGGATCCCTCTGCACTGTGAATCAGAATGCTCCATACAAACTAGCGTAAAAATGAAATACTCTGTTTTTATAGAAAGTGTTCACAGTTATTACTGTCCCTACCAGCAGCAGTATTTTCATTAAAAAAACAGGACATACAAAACTGTGTGGCTCCCATACGAAACACACTGAATGATAAGACTTTCGTAGTTAATTGAGTGCTCAGTGACAGTATGCATACCTGCTCACATAGACTAGAAAAGTTGAGGCTAACATCTGTTTTACTTCGTTATCAAGGTGTTCCGGCTGGGCAATGTGTTGCCGTTTGCCATGGCTCGTTCCATGCTGAAGGAGAGGAAGTTCCACGGTTATCGGATCCCCACAAACGCTGTGGTGGTGCCCAACGTTGACTCTGTCCTATGGACCCTAAGGTCTTCAAGAACCCCGAAGCCTTCAACCCAGGCCGCTTCCTGACGCCTCAGGACGTGTTGGCTACCCTGTTCAGTACCTTCCATTTTTGTTTGGTGAGTGCTCTTCCATGTACATGTAGTAAGCAGTAAGGTTTTCTTCTCAAGTGCCAAAGAGTCTTGGACACAGGTTACATGGCAAAGCCTCGGTCATAATACCATACACTGCCTGCAGAGCAGAGGCCTCTTGAACTGTGCGGTAATGACATTACCATCTTTTTCCTCTTTAGGTAAATTTTCAAAGTTTACAGAAGTTTTTTCCATGACAGTTATCATTGTAATGTTTTTGAGGTTGTACATTTTCATTGCTTTGAGTTAAAACCTGAGAACACACATTACATTTATGCTGCTTGTATAATTTGCAGGTAACCGCGCATGTATAGGAGACAAGATCGCCAAGCTCACCCTGTTCATGTTTCTCTTTGGACTGCTCCAAAAGTACGAACTGTTGCCAGAGGACAAGGGCAAGCTGCCTCCCCTCACACGAGGCTACCAGCTGGTGTCGTTACCAAAGGACTTCAAGATGCGATTTGTGCCTAGGAAGTGAAATGTGATGCTGACGTTGTATGTTGCTCAGGGCGTGTTCACATGAACTGGCTTGTGGCATTTTCACCCAACAATGTTTTTATGGTTTTTTTTGTTGTTGTTGTTGTTGTTTTTTTTGCCTTCCCCAGGACCAGTTTTGTACTGTTGAATTATGTTTCAAGTTCAGATGCATTGTGTATTGTGTGGAGTGCTTTTCTGCTGTCCGAGATGCGTTCACTCTAAGCACTTACAAATGTGTTTGTGAGGAAAGGGTATTTCAAAATTGTTAAGCTTAAATTGATTTTAAACTTGTGGAGTTTGGAACATTCCGTGTTTAAACTGCATTTGTTTAGAAAGGCAAATGCTCACAGATCGTTCTGAGATGTTTCCATGGTAATCTGTCATCACATCACTTAGACACCTGGACTGTGACAGCGTCTGTGATGCTGGCACTGAGCCAACAGAAGCATACTCCATGATGCGGCAACCGCAGTGAGTGTTCCAGTAGTGTAACAACAGTCATAGATTTTAAATGTTTGACTGCTCGCACACAGTGTGTGGCATTAAGAGCTGTACTAATCATCAAGATAGAGTATTTTGAGCGAACAGGCACACTCACGAGCAAAACTGTTCCAAAACATGAGTTGGCCTAGCAAAGATGGACTTTGCTTGTTTAATTAAGATGATTAGTGTCAAATAGCAAAAGGTTATACTGAACAAAGTCTCAAAAGCAGGATATGTTGCGGCAAACAGAACTGTGATCTTGTTTTGTTTGCAGGGCATCATAATTTTTTAACATGCAGATTGAGGGATAAGCTTGATTCATAATGTGTTGTCTTGAACACAAGTATTGCATTGCCACATACACATATTCTGATTTTTTTTTTTTTAAATCATGTAATACCCATAATATTGTGCTAAACAGAATCTCATGTACCTAGCTATTTTTGCCTATCATTTCACAGCTGTTTCCATGCTGTCACACTGCAGTATGAATGCATGTAAAAATGTGCAGCCTGATTTAGAATACCTAACCTACATGTGCGTGTGCAAGTATTTGTATTTGGTTACCATACCCATGTGGTCACTGAACTGACCAAAGCACTTTGCTGCAGTACCCCATGATGGTGTCTGTCGATGTTAGGCGCGAAATAGTCTTTGTTGCTTGCGCGGCGTTAAGCCCTAAATAACTAACTAACTAACTTCAGTTGATGTGTGGCAGGCAACCCCCTTTTGGAGCCCCGCTCCCCCCTCCTCTCCCCCCCCCCCCCTCAAAAGAAAAAAGGAAAAAAGCAGTTGGTTGCAGTTGCTGAAGGTTGTCTTCCATGAGTGGTTGTGTTAGTGTGTGTGATGCAGAGTGGGGAGTCTTCTGTTGTGAGTTTGCTGTGGTACAAAATTGTTCAGCAAAATCAGTACAATAGACTGCTATCTCGTTACCACTGCAATAATTCGTGATGTCGAAATTCATACGTTTGTAATTGTATGAATTTACCTTTTAGTGCTGACCACCATTTGCATTTTCTATTCTATTTGCAGTTATGAATGTGTTTCCTTACAGCTAATGTTTCTCATTCAGTTTTCCTTTGTTCAGATTTTAAATTTTATAGTTAAAAATATATGTATACAGTTCATTTTCAGTTTTTAGCGTCCGTGTGTGTGTGTGTGTGTGTGTGTGATGATGGTGGAGACTTGATATAGCACACGGCTCCACCCTAACTGAGTGCTCACGGGGCTTAGGGAGAGGTTTTGAAAGGAAAGATAGTGAGAGAGAAAAAAAAAAGAAAAAAAAAGGCTGCAGATGATGACTGGCGTGAGGCACTCAAGAGATGAGTCTTCAGGTGCTTCAGGAATGCGGTAATGCTGACTGCCTCCTTCACTGTCTCGGGGAGAGAGTTCCACAATTTCGGCGCTGCATTTTGAAGGACCGTGCACCATGCCTCTTCTTACTGGTGTCGTCAGTTGAAGGGAGACGCAGACGGAGAGAACTTGCAGACCGCAGGTTGCGCGCTGGCTGGTACACAGGAATCAGTTCCTTCAGGTACAGTGCGTGGGGGTAGTGTATGGAGAGAGTGTGTGTGATGGAGAGAGAGGTGTTCACATACGTGTGGGTAATGTACTAGAAAAACAACAGATGTCGCTCAGTTCCAGAGAGTCGTTTACTGGCAAGATAGCAACTTAACCTATGATCTCGATATTCAGCTGGTTTGCCAAGGGCTCCAGTCTGCGGAACAAAAACAGAAAATAATATACAGCATGTTGTTTGCGTAATCCGATTAGAAACAAATGGATTTTTAATTTTTTGTTTTATTACACATTATTATACGTGCTTACATACATACATACATGTATGTACAGACATATAGACATAAACATATTTGCTTACATGCTTAACATGCATACTTCATGCTGGAACACGATACAACTGCAGTCGACAGGCATACATGCAGGATGTTTTCATGCATGATATCACACATGTATATATAATTTATATAATTATTGGACAGAATACAAATGGATTTTCAGTATGAGTACTTGGGATTTCTGGGCAGGACAATGAAAAGGCAAAATGGTGTCTGTAATAAGTATCAACTACTGTTCAGTGAAGCGACAAAATTCTAGTTGTAGTCAAGTGTTACAAATTTCCACATTTTGATAATGAGCTGTTTCAGTTTCGGTGCTTTTTATCCCCCTACCCCCCCCCCCCCCCCCAGCTCTTTTCCATCCAGTATTCTGTTGTCCCCCCCCCCCCTTTTTTTTTAAACTTGAATATTGGTACACAGTTTTTTTGTTTCTTTTCTTTAACTCCTAAAAGCCCATGCAATACTCTCAAATTTTTCTCAAATCTTCAGATCACTAGAAGCCACTTCAAGCCATGGTTACGTAATCTGCAGTAGTCGCGAGCCTAGCGGGGAAGGCCCACGCCTCGCGTGATAGTGGCTTGAAGTGGCTCCTTCTGGTGTGCAGTGGCTTGTTCTTTTTAACCAGTCTTATCTTACAGCGGGCAGGGGGTGGGCTCTTGATAGTTAACGATACTCACGTCTGGCACGTCAGAGGACAGAACTCGTTCATGAGAGCGGTCATGTTGTCGTGATGAATCGCGATGTGCGGAACCACCTGTCGGCACTTGGCCTCACAGGCGGCGTCCGTGTGGTTAGCCTCCAGTGTGGCCGCCATCTCCGACACTATCTCTGCCACCTGGCTCGGATCAATCCCGAACAGACCTGTGAAAAAGACGGCTCTGTGTCACACAAGCACATCTCTCTCTCTCTCTCTCTCTGGCAAGGACAAGATATAAGACAGGTCTGTGCATCTAATCTTCTATCCTTGGAAAATAAAGTGTCATTGTCATTCTCTCTCTCTCTCCCCCCAAGATAGAATAGTTGGTAAGTTGGACTTCAATTTAGCTCCGCCTTTGATCCGATGAGGGAGCCCACTGATTACAAGCACATAAGCTTATAGCTCAGCTGATGATGATGACGACGACGACGATAAACTTCAGTCAATAATCAATCAATATTATCTGACAAAACTCACGCGAGGCGTCCGTGTACAGATTGATGGGGACATCGGTGAGAACGAAGGGCAGGATGGCCAGCAACATCAAACTTGCCTTCATTGTCTTGTTTGTATGTGGAGGTATTAAGACACATAAGTTAACCAAGTCAGTCGCACTCAGTACAAGCGTTTGCCCGGTAGTTAAAGACACGTACGTTAACAAGTGGCGCTCAGTATAAGCGTTTTCCCGGAGGTAATTAAGACACATACGTTAACAAGTGGCGCTCAATACAAGCGTTTGCCCGGAGGTAATTAAGACACATACGTTAACAAGTGGCGCTCGGTACAAGCGTTTGCCCGGAGGTAATTAAGACACATACGTTAACAAGTGGCGCTCAGTACAAACGTTTGCCCGGAGGTAATTAAGACACATACGTTAACAAGTGGCGCTCAGTACAAGCGTTTGCCCGGAGGTAATTAAGACACATACGTTAACAAGTGGCGCTCAGTACAAGCGTTTGCCCGGAGGTAATTAAGACACATACGTTAACAAGTCAGTGGCGCTCAGTGCAAGCGTTTGCCCGGAGGTAATTAAGACACATACGTTAACAAGTGGCGGTCAGTACAAGCGTTTGCCCGGAGGTGATTAAGACACATACGTTAACAAGTGGCGCTCAGTACAGGCGTTTGCCCGGAGGCAATTAAGACACATACGTTAACAAGTGGCGCTCAGTATAAGCGTTTGCCCGGAGGTAATTAAGACACATACGTTAACAAGTGGCGGTCAGTACAGGCGTTTGCCCGGAGGCAATTAAGACACATACGTTAACAAGTGGCGCTCAGTATAAGCGTTTGCCCGGAGGTAATTAAGACACATACGTTAACAAGTGGCGCTCAGTACAGGCGTTTGCTCGGAGGCAATTAAGACACATACGTTAACAAGTGGCGCTCAGTATAAGCGTTTGCCCGGAGGCAATTAAGACACATACGTTAACAAGTGGCGCTCAGTGCAAGCGTTTGCCCGGAGGTAATTAAGACACATAACGTTAACAAGTGTCGCTCAGTGCAAGCGTTTGCCCGGAGGTAATTAAGACACATTAGTTAATCAGTCGCACTTAGTACAAGCGTTTGTCCCGTCTTTGATATCACCTGCGATGTAAGAAGACGACAAACCCGGAAACTACCAACCAATATCCCCGTCCTCTCACCGCCCCTTTCCCCAACTAAAAGGAGATTGTGTATCTGTATTGTATGTCGCTATGCCAAGGTATATGGTGTTATGCAACGGGGGGAGTGCGCAGTCTAGCAAGTTCACTGTTGAGCTGTGAGAATAATTATACAGATATCAGATGACTTAATCGTCGGAATCTCGCTTAGTAGGTTGTGGTTCGAATCCTGACGGTCCTCATTTTGTATTAACGTTTTTATTTTCCCGTTGCCCCATTCCAGGGACACACATAATAATAATAATAATAATAAGGACGACTTATAAGGCGCCTATACATGAAATAAAACAGGCTCTAGGCGCCGTACATCATAAATACATACACCACTTTCATACACAGACGCACAGGGAACATTCAAAGTTAAACAATAACTCACAACAAGCAGACTGACACGGTGTGGAAGGGCAGAGTAAGTCAGTAATCAGTTTTAAATAAGTGGGTTTTGAGGCAGCGTTTGAAGCTGGCACTGGACTCTGTGTGTCTAAGTGATATAGGAAGTTGGTTCCAAAGAGCTGCAGCCTGAACGGAAAAGGATCTCTGACCATATGAGTTATGTGTATACACAGTGATATGTATAAAGTCAATACGTTTCGCTGCCCTTTGTGAAGAACAAAACTGAGGCTTGATTATAAACACTTCTTCCCACTTCTACCTAAAAGTTTTTTTTTTTTGTTTTTGTTTTAACTCTGTCGCTGCCTTTCTAGTAGTAGTAGAAGTAGTAGCAGCAGCAGTAGTAGTAGTAGTTAGGCATCAGAACCGAGAAACAAACTGACAAACACGTACATGTACGTTCATGTGCTCAAAGAAGTTGTCAGCCTTACCTTGGATTATACCTTGCGAGCACAATACCGACACAGAAAAGAACTGAACTGTGCGATTCGGTCGTGTATCTGACGGAAACTATTGGTACATCTGACCAGAAAGAGAGAGGTTCGGAGAGCCGGACAACTGTTGGATATATAGGTCATGATAAGAAATTCAAAAGGCCGGGAAGTGTGCGTAAAACAGTCCGGTTCTTTGTCTTTTGTACACCTGTCGCGTGCTCCTAGGGGTGTGTTTGTGTGTGTGTGTGTGTGTGTGTGTGTGTGTGTGGTGTGTGTGTGTGTGTGTGTGTGTGTGTGTGTGTGTGTGTGTGTGTGTGTGCGCGCGCGCGTGCGCGTTACATTTAGCTAAATTCCTTAAACAATACTTAAAAAAGCACTGAATTATTGGCTCACTTGTGTAACAAAGTGAGTCTATGTATTGACCCGCCGGCCGTGCGTGTGTGTGTGTGTGTGTGTGTGTGTGTGTGTGTGTGTGTGTGTGGTTGTGTGTGTGTGTGTGTGTGTGTGTGTGTGTGCCCAAAACCTTTGACATTGTTATTTTCTCAGAATCTACGCAAAGCAGAGGCACCAAACTTGGCATGCTAACAGACAACCAAAAGACCTTTCAAAACATACCATTTTGGAATAATATTGACTGAAGGTCAAGGTCATTGACGCTGTCTGTTTGAAAATTTAACATTATGATTTTCTCAGAATCTACAATTACCAGAGGCATCAAACTTTGTGTGCTGATAAACATACTCTTGAATGACCTTGACCCATTTTACAAGTGAGCCAAGGAGGCTTATGCCTCTCTAGTTGTTTTTGTCAGACACTGAACTGTGTCTTCATCCAGACACACAAGTCTTCTGTAGCCCTGTGTGTGTGTGTGTGTGTGTGGTGTGTGTGTATGTGTGTGTGTGTGTGTGTGTGTGTGTGTGTGTGCATGTGTGTGTGCATGTGTGTTGTGTGTGTGTGTGTGTGTGGTGTGTGTGTGTGTGTGTTGTGTGTGTACAAATAATGTTTGATGATCGCTGAGAATCAAACCCTTGCCCTCACAGACATGGCGGGCTGCAGGTACTAGACAGAAAACGAGACTGACAATGATGCTTAGCATTTAACTTTATTCCTGCCGCTGAAAAAGCACCTTGCATTGCACGTGACACACGTCGCGAGCGTTAAGGCACCGGAGTGGTGTTGTGCATCACATTGATGTTGAAGATGTGGATCAGCGATTGGAGCCTGCAATTAAAATAATAATAATAATAATAGTATTTGTAGAGCGCGGAGTTCTGCTTCGAAAAGCACTCAATGCGCTTTTGCTCACGCACACACACAACATTCACACGCACACATTTATACACATCAATACAGGCGGTGGAGTTTAAACTTAAAGATTAAAAGCTAGTTTGAAAAAAATGTGTTTTGAGTTCTGCTTTAAACTGTAGGAGGGAAGGGATATTTCTCAGAGAAGATGGCAAGGAGTTCCAAATGTGGGGGGCACAATAACTGAAAGTACGTTAGCCAAATGTTTTGAGGCTGACCCGGGGGACCTTGAGTTTTCTGAGGATGAGCGGAGAGTGCGGGATGTTTCGTACGTGGTGAGCTTATCAGAAAGGTACTGGGGAAGTGATTGGTCAAAATGACGGAAGGCTAATGTGGCAATCTTGTACTGAATACGGTACTGAACCGGCAGCCAGTGAAGCTCCTTTAACAAAGGTGTTATGTGATCCCGCTTCCGTTTCTTCGTAATAATAAAAAAGAAGAAATGAACCGGACGGCTGGGAAAAACAGAAGATTATCTGTAATTTGGTAAATTGGTTACTTGCATTTTTTTTAAAAGATCAGGGGATGGCGTTATAAGGCTGGCAGAGAGAGTGAGAGAGAGACTGGTTTTAGTTGTTTAAAAAGAAAGAAAAAAGGTTATAGGCAAACCTGTTCTTGCTAAATATTTCGTCGTGAATGAACAAGGTTATATAAAACAAAAAATAATAACAATAATGAGTATCATATAGGCGCTTTACCCAGTTTCATGAATTGGCTCAAAGCGCCGCGAACTGAACCCAACACGCACGCTCACGTGAATCACACGCATTCTCTCACACACTGGACATAAACACGGTCCATAATCACGTGGTGCGAAGGGTCAGCTCAGCTATTTAAATTTCAGAATTTAGAATTGCATTTATTTTTTTTTCAAATTTGGTGGGCTGAATATTTCCAAAGCAGAGGCGGAGGAAGCCGGAGTACCCGGAGAAAACCCCCGACGATCGGCCCGAATGAACGGTGCCACATACGAGAAGGAAAAATTCTTTGCCCCGAGCGGGACTCGAACCCCTGACCTCTCGCATTGGTAACAAGTCTCTTAACCACTAGACCACGATGATGATGACAAAACGAATATCAAATGCTGAAATAATACGAACAAAGAGACAAGAGAGAGGGGGACGGCGACTAGTTTTATTTCTCAAGCAAACAGGGTTATAGGCGCGCAGTGAAGATTATGGTACATAGTTACATAGTCTTTGTGCGCAGGCCCAAATGACAAACCAGTTCTTGTTGAAGATCTACTCGTGCATGAACGAGGTTATATAAAACGAACATCAGAGAGAGATGATGATGATGACGATGGAACGTTTATTAGCATGAGCCGGAGAGAGAGAGAGAGAGAGAGAGAGAGAGAGAGAGGCTGATTACTCACGATCTGCAAATGGCAGGACAAGTGGAGTCAGCGACAGGTTGCCAAGTCTGACTGTGGACCACAGTGGGCATGATCTCGTGACACTGACTTTCACACATCACCTCAGTCTCGTCCTTCTCCAACGCCAAGGCAAGGTCCCCGACTACCTGTCGTAACTCACCCACGCTCAGCTCAGTGTTTTCTGCAAATCGTTAAGGTGGGGTGGGAATAAGGTGCAAATGGCGAAGCGCTAGGAAACAGCAGCTGAAACGGTCACTGATTTCAGCGCTGAGTATGTCAGCTCGATTTTCGTAATTGTAACTTTAAAGCCTCTTTACTCGTAACGCCGCTGAGATGGAAAATCATTGTCGCTTTCAAAGCTTGAAGGCTGTTTGAAAGATAGAAACCGGGACTTTTCATTTGGCCGTCGCGACCGTTTTCGGGACTGTGGCTTCTAATATTAGAGAAATACGAATGTTTTAGCTTGTGGTTCATTCCTGAACAGACTGGGACTAGACACAGCTTCTTAAAATAGCCACCAATCAGTGCCGTCCAGCTAGTCCTCAGGCGGTCCGCAGCCAAATAACGCCGTCTGCTCCCAGAACAACTGATATGCCGACCAGAGTCACTACAATGGTCTCAGATGCCATATTGTGACCCAACAGATTGATTCTGCGCAAAGTCATCGTGGTGGATGAAAAGATTTCCAAACGGTGTTCTATGTCTGGCATACGTATTGTGGCTTCAAAGTACGCATGGGACCATCCCCATGTTTTGCATTTTTTTCAGCAGGTCAGTGCATGTCAGTATGTTGAAACCTAATGTCATTAGGTCCTCACTGCTTTCATTCAATGTATGCCCCATTTTAACCCGTAGTAAATTTCCTTGCGTTTTCGAAATTTTGACAAGTTTTTCCAAGCGATTCTTTTTGTTTAACACGGGTACCCTTTATTTGACAACGGTACAAGCCATACGTCCATCGGCCCTTATAAAACTTGCCATTGCTAAAATGAAAAAGAAAGATATAAAAATTGCCGCCCCGCCCCCCCCCCCC
>JACVVK020000380.1:557500-615000 GCA_018292915.2 Batillaria attramentaria
ACCTACACACGCACACATGCACCCCACCTACACACGCACCCACCTACACACGCACACATGCACCCACCTACACACGCACACACACACACCCACCTACACACACATGCACCCACCTACACACGCACCCACCCACACACACATGCACACACACACACATGCACCCACCTACACACGCACACACACACACATGCACCCACCTACACACACTCACACACACATGCACCCACCTACACATGCACACACACACACACATGCACCCACCTACACCCACACACACATATGCACCCACCCACAAACACACAATATACAAGAAAAGCTACAGAAAAAAAAACCAAAAAAAACTCAGAGAGAGAGAGAGAGAGAGAGAGAGAGAGAGAGAGGAACTTAGTTCCTGGATTTCAAATACCATTTTATATAATCTCTACTGCAGTACAATTATTCAAACCAGAGTAAATAAATCTTGTTCTAAACGGGGGTAAAACATCTTGTATAAATAAAACTTCCTTCTGACAAAAAAAATCTGAAACTTACAACAGAAAAAGTATATTCACATGTAAAGATAAATCCAACCACATACTATGTTGTCCTTATTACGCATTCTACATGTATAATCAATGTACAGCCAAACCTATCTGCAGGAGCTTGTGTGTGTGTGTGTGGGGGGGGGGGGTGGGGGGGGGGGGGGGAGGGGGAGTAGAATCATACAACGCTAGCATTCCCGCCACTGAGAAAACTCAAAAACTCATTGTCAAAACTCAAAATTCTAACAAATAACACTGTGAGAAATGACTAGCAGAAAAATACGGAGCGCAGAGTTTGGCATAAAACAGAACATATCGAATATTGCTAGTGGCATGTGGATGGACAAATCTTCTCCTGATTATTCTGTTGTACTGTTTGTCCATTCGGTGGCCACTGAGCATTGGAACTACCAAAACTACTACAAAACGAGACGGCTAGGTCGCCGGTATCCCCAGTACACTTAAGACCAAGACATATTCATGGAAAGCATGTCTCTCTCTCTCTCTCTCACACACACACACACACACACACACACACACACACACACACACACACATTCACGCATTTGCATAAATTACTATGCATGTTGTTTTTGAAAGGGGATACATACACACACATAATTATGCTACAGGCAAATGACAAATGACAGTGTTTTACAAAAAAAAAGAAAAAAAAAAAGAACATGCACGTCTTGCATCTGTACAGCAAAAGACTTACCATACATCCTACATGCAAGGAAGTGCAGACTCTGAAAGACAAGCCTTCCGCGGACAGTCAACGTGAAACATCACAGGCTTTCAAGCAAATACATAATCATTGTCGCCTTTGACAGAAAATACCTGGTAGTTCACAACCACACCCTACACTCCAATGGAACATACTATGTTAAAATTGGTGCATGCAGGTGACAGGGAAAGCCAATAAGAGTTTACAAAAGTGTAGATACAAAACATGAAATGCTAAGGTCAGTGTGTGGAAAGCTGTACTGGGTACCAAAAAAAAAAAAAAAAATCCATCCCCAGGTTTATCCATTCTCAACAATGCTTTGTACTGTATTTTTAGACTAGGGTGCTGGTCAAACAGACATGGTTTTAAGAGACTCGTATGACACTACAGCACCTTCAATCGTTTACAGTTAGCATGCGATGCCATCAGGGCAAAATCACAAATAATTATTATCATGAAACAAAATGCTGTTCAATCAGTGAAAGCAGTAGTAAGTGACATTCCTAGAGACACACACACACACACACACACACACACACACACACACACACACACACACACACACACACACACACCTCTCTTCCTGTGTCTATGTTCACCCACCATAAGCAGCACATGACAAGACTGCTAAACAGAACCGGTCAATGCAAAGACAAGAACATAATGCTTAACACACCCTTCGTGAAACTAAACACATAACATTCACGCACTGGAAGCTGAAATAACATGAAAATTTCTCCTCCAATTACCGGTATCCCACAACTTGTTCTGTAGTCAGATTATTCAGATGTTACGATGCTCAAGTCAAGCTTCTATGAGTTATGTTCGTCTTCCTCTGCGACTAGTTTTTTTTCCAGTTTATTTGTCTGAAAATGAGTTCTTTGACCTGTTTACACACATGTACAAAGTATTCTCAGAAACTGATTCGGAAACCAAGTTGGTTCTTTGGTTTGTTGGCTTAACATCCTTTTCCACCACATACAGGTGATATCAAAGACGAGGCAACAAGGAAAAAACCAGCACAAAATTTTGGCTCTCACCCGGGGTTTGAACTCACGACCCGAAGACTGACAGTCCAACACTCTACAGGTGCGCTCACGAGCGAAACTGTCCCAACACACAAGCTGGCTTAACGAAGATGGAATCAGCCCTTTTGAAATGCTGACTGTACATGTGCTGGCTGGTTGGGGGTGGGAGTGGATGCTGACTGCTGAACTGCTCCATGAAAAGTTCATCTGTGACCGCCTCACGAAGAATGCAGGATTTCACGCTTGGATGATTCAGCTGATATGTTGAGCCTTCTTTTGTACCTGAGAAACATGCAAGCGCTTCTCTGGTTGCCGTAGTTGCAGGAATCGGGTGAACAAAAATGGAGCCACTGGCACAGGTACCAAACTACTGTGATCCACCTCCCTAAACAGTAGAGACGGAAAGCTTCTGAACATGAACGTAACAGGCACAGAAACATCAAACCATCTTCTTTCCAGAATTGACACTTTTACCGGTCACGATCACAGATGCTGTATCTCTACTGTTGTTTTACAGTCAGCCGAGGATATCGTTTGTAAGAAAGTGGAACACGAAAGCCGCTTTCTTCGCCTCTTCCTCTTGTTGTCTGTGCCTGCGGGCTTTCGGATTTCCTAGCTCACGACCGGCTGAGTGGGGGGCTCTCAACAACACTTCCCCAAATATGGCAGCTGCAAGAAACATTTCACTGTCAATGCCAGAACGGTAATTACAAATAAATTTCACAAGAGATCAGTTGAGAAAGCTTTCATTGCTGGTTATGAAGATTGTGGTCTAATTTTAATAATAATAATAATAAAGATGACAGCACTTATATAGCACTATAACCTTGTAGTTGATAACAGTTCTAGGCACTTAAAAAAAAAAAAAAAGTAAACAGGAAGAAATATACATACAAACAAATTTACAAATATATATACATTAACTCATTCAGCCCTACGCAGGTACATGTACCTGCACGAGGAACCTGCCGCGTATGCCTATGCAGGTACATGTACCTGCGAGCTAGTGAAAATTTCTACTCGCTCCTCATTGGCCAGACTACTGAATATTCATGAAACAAGGGTCACTACTCTGCTGTGCACTTCCCTTCTTTTGTATCGATCAGGTTTACACATGGGTTTGAGCGATTTTGGTTTTTTTAACTGACTGACTGGCTAGGCAAAAAAGTGCCCAGGACAGGGACAGCATTCAGGCCTGGAACCAGCAAGGGCTGAAAGGGTTAATGCTTCTTTTTATTTTTCTTTATCATCTCATTTTGATCACAGGAAATGTTAGAGGCACATACTTTCACTAGTTAATGGTCTGACAGTAAAAAAACCCTCTAGTATGACCACTGCATTCTTCACCACCAAACCAGACAACTAATAGTAGAGGGCAAAAAACCCTCAAAACTCTCCATGATTGCTGAACCTTGCTTACAAAATATAAGCATGGTGTGTGGGGTACGGAGGTGGCAGGAAGAAGTTAGTATACTGGGGGAGGGGGGGGGGGGAGCATACAGGTGTCGTCCTTCCTGCAACTCTTTCAATATCTTCGAGTGCAACCAGACATAACTTCCAAAGTTTTCGCTCCATTAAAAAAAAAAAAAAAAAAAAGGGATGATTCTCTTTTCAAGTACTATACACCACAAAAGCAGTGAAGCATTCTCACAGATAAACTTGATGTCCAGGCCGTTCTCGTCGGAGTACTTCAGCACCTCCTTGAGAAACTCGCACATGTAGTGGAATGTGTTCTTGTGGTAATCGGGGATGATGCTCAGCACCTGCTTGCTCAGCAGCAGGTTGTTGGAGGCGGCCAGGCACTGGTTGTAAAAGTTGAAGGGGATCACCGGCTCTGCCAAGCACTCCAGGAACAGTAGCAGCGACTCTGCCACGGAATGCACACTGCCGGCTGGGGGAAGGTCAAGGACACAATCAGGAGGATGAAACCACTTTCTTTGTATGAACGGAAGAGCGTAAGCGTGTGTTGAGAGGTGTCATTTAGCTGTTTTTAGCTCCCGCCACTTTTGCAAAGGGACAACCATTTTGTTGAAAAGATGATAAACAATAAGGATGATAAAAACAGTAACGATAAATACTAGCAGATAGTGTGTGTGTTTGTGTGTGTTAACAGGCGTGGATTCAAGCCATGTTTAGTCCCGACCACTTTGACAAACGAGAAAACCATTTTGTTGAAAAGACGAAAGAGCAGTAAATACAATAAAAAGTGCTGATTGGGTGCAACACTGTGTGAGTGTGTGTGTGTGTGTGTGTGTGTGTGTGTGTGTGTGTGTGTGTGTGCGTGTGAGTGTGTGTGCGTGTGTGTGTGTGTGTGTGTGAGTGTGTGTGTGTGTGTGTGTGTGAGTGAGTTTACAAAGGAATGAATTTATTCATGTGCATGTGACATAACCTTCTTGTTTTTCTTCCACATCAATGACGCTGATAGCAATAAAGCCCATGTCAAAGGTCTAAAACTAAACGGCTGGGACGCTAGTGGAAATTTTGTATTTTGTTTCTTTGAACCAAACAACAAAGGATACGCAACACTTCTGGCACGCCGGTGTCCAGGGCGTCGCGGATCTGTTGTATCTCAGACTGCAAACCAGGCACTTGAAACAGATTCTCCTGCGACGCAAAAACACTTTCATAAATGTGTGCTGTCAGTCAGTGTGTACACATAGTGTTGCACAAAACAGAATATATCCAGAACAGTTATGCCTGTTGTCTGGACAATGTTTGTTTGGGAAACTTGAACCACTAACGTACATCACTTCAATTCATGTCATCACTGGACGACTGCTATTTTCAACCCTGATCTAGTCTACTGTACGACAGCGGTGAGTGGATGGTCTAATAGGTGGCCTTAGCTGCTACGCTACTGAACGGCTGTTACAGCGATGAACAGTGTGTTCGAGCCAAGATCGAGCTTGTGATACGTGATACTGGTTTTTCCTGGCTACCGGGCTGCTGATTGGGGGTTTCCTCCCCTACCAAAACAGAAAAATAGGATAGGTATTTGGGTGGCACTGCGGAGCGGCATCGCGCTTCCACTGGGAAAAGCAGCCCAAATTTCCCAAAAGGGTCCACAAAATAGTTTTTTTTTAAAAAGGCGGACCACTATCCAAGGTGGACAGCTAAAAATAGACTCCAGCTTTACCTTCTCCTTGCCGTTGACAACGATGTGGTCGACCAGCCGCCACAGTTCCTTGGGCACCATGTATAGCCGTCCGCCCGTCTCAGCTAAATCCACTTGAGTCAGGCTGCCTGTCTGCTCCTGTTAAACACAGAACACTTCATACAGCTGCCTTTTTCACTCAAATACCTCTGGCTGACAAGACAGGCGGCGGCAGAGTAGAGGGGTGGGGGTGGAGGTGGGGTGGGGAAGGGGGGGGGGGGGTGGGAGGGTGTGTGTGTGTGAGTGTGTGTGTGTGGGGGGGGGGTATCCTGTGCACAGGGGTCGCATTTACTCTGTGTGTGTGTGTGCGTGCATGCGCGCCTGCGTATGCTGCATTTTGGACATTTTTTGCACTTTGAAACGAACCCTGAAATGAAGCTGCTCACTGATTTTACACTTAAGATGGCATTTCACTTACAATCTGCACCAGCTGTGCAACAGGAACGTTTCTGATGGGTCCGTGCATCTGTATCAAGGCCTCAATGGAAGAGCCGAAGGAGCTGGACAGATAGTTGCCGCTCACGGTGATCTGCGTAATGTCAAGGTCGTGTAATCCTAGCATGCAGAAAAATTCTTCTTCTTTTTGTTGTTGTTGTGTAAAGCCTTTCATGGGTAGCTGAACCCCCCCCCCCCCCCCACACACACAAAAGGAAAAAAAGAAGAAAAAAAAGAAAGAAAGGTAAACAGAAAATGTTTGAGAAGAAATGCTTGTGTAGGTCCCAATCCACATTTTCCGCCCAACTCATGTGAAAAGGATACAAAGATGTCCTTGCCACCATGCAGATGCAAGACGAGAATGTCTTCCAGATTGTCTTTGCCGCAGTTGAGCGAGGTCACGGTTGATTTGTCTACATACACTTCCACCTGAACATCACATGAAAGCCCTGCAATGATAAAATGCAAAACAACAGCTGTGAGAATCTGTCTTCACAAGTCATCACAAGTTTCAAGCAAGTGTTCATAAAACAAAAAACAATAAAAAGACGCGTGAAAATACTGCATGCCATTAAAAATGTCTTGCAGGAGGGGCAGTTTTTTTTTGTTTTTTTTTTCTGTAATACAAATCGTTGATTTGCTACAAGATGTTATGAAGTAAGCCTCCCCTATCTCTCACAGGGTTTTATCTTTCAATGTGTGTGCATGTGTATCTGCATGTTTGCATGTGAAAAAGTTCTTTAGAATTAGTGTGAAAAACATTGAACGCGTAAGTCACAAGAAACTGTGAGAAACTGGGAGCATGCAGTAAGCACTTTTATTTGTTTGTTTTTGGCCCAAAGAACACTCACCTGGTTTGATGACTGATTTACAGGGTGTAACTGTTAACCATGGCTTGCAGAACCTGGTGTCGTCCAGCTTCTTGATAAACTCAAACTCCACGTACGCCTGGTGATCAAAACAAACAATACTTTGCTGTAAAACTGTACCTGAAGAGGGTGGGGTGGGTGTTTGGGAGTTTAACGTCCTTTTCCACCACATACGGGTGATATCAAAGATGGGGCAACCATGAAAAAGCCAGCACAACATTTGGCTGCAGCTGGGATTCGAACTCACGGCCAGAGCATTGAAAGTCCAACGCTCTACCATTCGGCCACCCCGGCTCCCCCCTGTACCTGAAGAAAACAACAACATGCTACCAGGATGAACACTTGCAGAGGAAAACCCTTGCTTGCTCTTCTGGCACAAAATAAGGAATTGGAAGGATGACAGCCATGTACCGGTTCTCACCCAACAACAAAGGATTTTAATCTGGGAGGAACATGGCACACACACACACACACGCACGCACATGCAGGGATCGATTTTCTCGCGCGCCGTGCGACTATGTCTCATATTTTGATAAAATGTCGCATAGAAATTTCGCAAAATGCGTCATATGTCGCACGAACATGACATCACAAGCGCACTTGACAACGCGAGGCAGAGATGCGCTGTCCGTGTCAGTCATAAAGTCTGATCTTACACTAATCTCATTTTAGTGATGAGGCTTACTTATCCCGCTCACCGCGCGCGCTGCCAGAAACTCTCGCTCGAAAGAGTTGCAAAAAATATTGGCGCGTTATCAGTTTTCTCAGTTCTGCGATCGAGAGGTCCTTTTCCGTTCACTGCACTTAGGAACAGGCTCTCGGCACAGACATTGTGACAGAGTGATGCGGGTGAACTTGATTGTCTCATAGAAAATGAAAATGTCTCATAAAAATGACTGGTCAAGGAGACAATGTCTCATTGGCATATTTGAGTAAATCCATCCCTGCACATGCACACACTCACACACAAAAGCAGCAAATAAAACTTCAAAAACTACCTGGCCAACATTGGCAATGGTGATCACTTCAACCTGTGGTTCTATAAACTTCACATCACGGAAATGGCACTGTAACAAAAGAAAGAAAGTTTACATTCAACTTAACTGAAGAAAGCATCAAGTCCACAACTAGACCCTTACATAAGCAATGGATGGTGGGCAAAACAGAATAACAGCAACTGACTTAGCAAGCATTTTCGTCAAAACCAGGGAGTGGCAAAGCCAGGAGTGCGTGTCTGTGAAACAGACACATTATGCTAGCAGTGTCCGCAGGCAGTGCTCCTCCAGAATATTTTTGAAAAATCAGACCAAACTCTGTGCAGTTTTGTGCATTTTTGCATGATTTTGAGTGTTTCAGAGGAGGTAACATTTTTTTCGGAGGAAAATGTCTAGAATTACACTGAAATCTGTGCAATTTCATGCATTTTGGCATGATTTTAAATGCTTCAGAGGAGGAGACACACTTTTGGGAGGGGGCGGAAAATTTTAGCCAAAGGTGGAAATCCGCCAAACGGTGGAAGATTTTAAGTCCTGAATTACTGAGTGGCCTGTAAAGCCTGAAGCATTGCTAGGAGGCACGTGCAGGAAACAGCTTACCTCGGTCTTGTCGAGTTTGATCTGCGGGAGGTATTCATTCTCTATGCGATCCAGCTTCTTCATGATGTCTTCGTACACCTTCTTGTAGCGCTTCTCGTCAATCACCTTGATCTGAAACACACACAGAGCCCAGCTATCAATCTCTGCCGTAGACACAAATCTATACAAAAGGAAGGCGCGAGTGGTGTGAATTGGCACTGGGGAATAAAAGCGGAAGTGACGCTACGCAGGCCATGGCTGCGCAACATGAGCGAGTGTCAAATGCTCCTTCAGCACAGGTCCCAAAGTGTGAAATAACATTTATGTTTTCTACGACTGACACATGAAGAGCTACTTCCAGACATCATTAATTTTACTGTAAGGTCGTAATACAGTAGAAAGTAACCAGACGGCATGCCCTCCAGGTCGTGACAGATCCTTTATGAAAGTAACCAGATGGCATGCCCTCCCGGTTGTGACAGATCCTTTATGAAAGTAACCAGACGGCATGCCCTCCAGGTCGTGACAGATCCTTTATGAAAGTAACCAGACGGCATGCCATCCAGGTCGTAACAGATCCTTTATGAAAGTAACCAGACGGCATGCCATCCAGGTCATAACAGATCCTTTATGAAAGTAACCAGACGGCATACCATCCCCACTTACCCCAACGTTGAAAACGGATGACACAGGCTTGTGGTCACTGATGCGTAACTCAGGATGTGCGTCGTAGCGAAGCTGCTGAATGCCGTTGCCCTTCCACAGAATGCGGTCACACCAGGCTGGTGTTCGACTCTTCTCGCTGTGTAGAGAAATGATGGGTTTGTGTTCACCTCTCTAGATGAATACTATTCATAGTTAAGCTTTGAAACTGCATGCTAAAGTTCAAAATAGGTAGGAAAAAAGTTTGTACACGTACATTCGGTTTTGTCAAAACATCAGCGGAACTTTATTATTTTTTTGGTACTGTTTTGTAAATAGTGTACTTTTACTACTTATAAAACTGCAAGAAATCCATGACGTCTTTTTAAGGGGAAAGGGGTGATTTTGATGTGATGGCACTTTTCCTCATATGACGTCAATGGACTTACTGTGTTTGCCATTACATGGCAGAAACGGTACTGGCAGACAAACATACTGTGGCAGACGGAAACCTACCTTGTGTCGTAGGTGTCCGTGCCAGGATCAAATTTGTAGGTTGGGTCGAAGGATATAGTCCCCTCAGTGAAGCCTTGGAAGACGCCTGTACTGCCTAGTTGGTTATACAGCTGCAAATGATGGAACAGAATAGAACCATTGTCACTGAATTCTCAGCTTCTTTAGTAATCACAGCATGCATTTTCCTAAAAGTCTGAACTGTTCAAGTAAAACTCAAGGGAACGAACTCTGATACTGGATGCGGCAAGGGAGGAAACTGTTTTTAACTGCACCAGGGATTTTTACGAGAGGGCGGTCGGTGGTCTAGGGGTTAAGACTTAGCCACCAAAGCGAGAAGCCAGGTTCAAGTCCCACTCGGGGCGAAGAATTTTTCTTTCTTGTATGTGGCACCGTTCATCTGGGCCGACCATCGGGGGTTCTCTCTGGGTACTCTGGCTTTGGAGACGTTCAGCCCACAAAATTAAAAAATAAATGCAATTCTGAAATTTATAAAATTAAATAGCTGAGCTGGCCCTCCGCACCACGTGATTGTAATGTACTCATATCCAGTGTGTGAGAGAATGCATGTGTCTTGCGTGAGCGTGCGTGGTGGGTTTAGCTTGTGGCGCTTTGAGCCAAATATTTGGGATAAAGTACCTATATCAATGTGCTCATTATCATTATTACAAGAATGCAACTGCTTCTGCAAATCAAAAAGCAACAATGTCTATCAACAGATTCAGATTCATTCATCCCAGTCTGAAAATGGTAGAGTAAGGGAATGTGCCTGAAAACCAGACAGATGGGAAAAATCAGGCGATGTCCTAGAACTTGAATTATTTTCTGTTTTCTAAGACCTCAGATTGACAGGGAATTTCACCTAGTGGTTAAGGCACCCGACTTCGGATCCTAAGCTGCCTGGTTCGAGTCCCCGGTGGGCAGGAATATGGTTGGATTTTTCCATACCACATCGAGTCAAATCCATGTGCAGACTCACTTATGGTACCTGTCTCGCCTTCGTGTACACACGCACGCACAAATATCAAGTGTGCACGCTAAAAATCCCACGTTCATCTTTCGAAGAAGAGTAGGCTGTGGCCGGTGGCGTGGTAAAACAGAAATAGTGTCGCACGCACCAGAGTGAATAGCAGGGTGGAGGTTTGCACATAAAGTAGCTCTTAGCGGCAGCAGGCTTTCACTGCTTCGTCCTCCAGCCATGCGGCGCCATGAGCATCTCAGCAGAGATGGATACGTGCGCCGAGGAGAAGTCTACCATACCATACCATACCATACCTCCACTTTCACCTGGAAAAAGGGCCCAAAAGCCACAGATTAGACAGGTGCTCAGGCCCTTTTCCAGATGGTGATTTACCTGGTCTCCCTGTAGCAATCGCTTGTACATCTGTTTCTGGATGTGCATTTTCACCTCGTCCAGCTGACCCGCTAGCCGGTAGTTCAGATCTCCGATCCAGAATACCAGACTGGAACACAGTTGAAAAATCACACATACAGGTAACACTTATAAAAGACTGCATGACTATCAAGTGTGCCTGTAAAAGATCCCATGCCACATGGGGGTAGGGGTGGGGGTGGGGGGGACTGTGAATGTAAAACAAGTACACATCATAGATACAGGAAAAAGGAAAAAAAAACAACCAAAAAATGGTGTTATTGTATAAATTGTGACACACTAAGCTGCTGTGTCATGGCAAAACAAAGTCAATCCATTGAAGTCATTTGAGGAAAAAGGCCATAACATCAATGTATCCATGTCTTGAGATGACCCCTTTTCCCTCTCAGAAAATGATGCCATGGACTGACTGTCATTTGCCATGTAAAGGCTGACTTCCCCTACGGGGTGCATCCCAAATTTCCATCAGAAAGGGGTTTTTTTTTTTCAACAGCAGCAGCAACAACAATATAATAACAAACAACAAAAACCAAAGAAGATAAAAGATTAAAAAAAAAAGAAAAAAGTTGCAACTCACTCGTGTTCGTCTATTGTCAAAGGAGGAGCGAACTGCTTGAACCGTGTTTTGGAATGAATGTCTCTATAGTCCTGAAGTGTATAAACAATACAATGCAGACACATTAGTAAGACAGCAGGGTATCTCTAGAAAATGACAGCTCCAATCAAATACTTTAATTTACATGGCACGTTTGAAAAACCAACGTAAATGAAAAGGCATTGGACAGTCTGTACATTGACAGTTTAGTCCTTTTGGCTCCTAGAGAAGCATAGGGCCTCAACAGCTCTCCTCCATCTCACTCTGCACACTGACAAAAACAATGCATAATTTGTTACTTTATTTATTCATTTTTGGTGTTACTTCAAAGACTATCATCTTTTCTCTTAGAAATTGTCTCAATGAGACTCTGCAATATGTTTATCATCGATGTGCCCAGCAAAGAGTTCTCTAAAATTCAAAGTTCAAAATCAAAGGCTTGAAAGCATATGATGAGGGTGGGTGTTTGGGAGTTTAACGTCCTTTCCCACCACAAACGAGTGATATCAGAGATGAGGCAACGATGAAAAAGCCAGCACACATATTTGTCCCCCACCGGGATTCAAACTCACACCCCCGAGCATTGGAAGTCCAACGCTCTACCATTCGGCCACCCCGGCTCCCGAAGTATATGATGAAACTATGACAAGTTTATACTGACATCCTGCGTAAGAAAATCAACAAAAAAAGAAAACAGTTTCAAACCTGATTGCGGCGTTCAAATTCGTCCTGGTGAGCAGCTAAGTGGGAATTGGTGAAGCATAGAGATGTGCTGTGAAGCGTGAAGCGTACAGACACACCGCCTTTGTTACCCTGCAAAAATAAAGGCGTAGGGTTGCAAGAATGCCTTGTAGGGACGACACTGGGAAGATTACTGGAGATGGGATGAAGGGGTTGGGGGGCGGGGGGGGGGGGGGGGGTAGCATGGTGGCTATACTGACTGAAGTCGTGAGGGTATTATGGGAACTCCTATAGTATCATCTCATCTGGTATAATCATGGAAGAAAGGAACCAATGAACAAATACGAAGTAGTGGTCCCATACCATGATTCCCATGATACCAGTGGCGACAGAGTCACAGTCAATGAAGCTGACATATTTGCACAGTTCCTCCTTGATGTAAACAATCAGCAAAATGCCAACCAGTCGAACAGACTTCACCTGCAAAAGACACAAAACGGTATGGAATCTGACGCTAGCAAACAATGACAGGAGTGTGTGTATTTAAGGCTGTACAGTGTATTTAACTCTTTTGCCGCCACAGGTGCCTTGTCAACATGCTGTTCGGCCGCCACAGGCAATTTCTGTCGATTTTGTAGGTTCGCGTCAGACTCGGGGGGACCGTATTTCACGGGGTGTAGTGTTTGGACTCTAACCACTGTCACAGATCCACAATACCCTACCCTTCACTCCTCAACCTCAAAAATGCTGAAAAATGTTATAGGACATCTTCTATTTTTTCCTGTCTGGTTTTCAGGCACATTAATTCCTTTACTCTACCGTTTTCAGACTGGGATGAATGAATCTGAACCTGTTCAAATGTACGCATTTAAAGAGACCCATCACCCAGCAGTTCTCACGGTCGAAAAGAAACTTGGAGCTGGCAAGTGCTGTTCAGTTAGAAATTTGGCAGCGAAAGAGTTCAGACCTTTCCTGATTTTCCCGAGGAAAAAGGTTCTCTTGAAAAAGTGACAAATGAGTAGGGAGAGTGGAGGGTGGGGGCAGAGAAAAGAGAACAGCTGAGGGACTACGGGGTTTTTGAGGTTGCGCAGTATCCTTTTGATGCCACTGCGCTGGCACCTGGTCATTTTTAAAGTCTCAAAATGTATGACAGGCGCACAACAGTGCTGTGGAAAACGTTTCATTGAACGCGCTTCATCAGTGCGCCAGGGTCAGGCACTTGGGTCACACTGTAGCATTTGAGACCCTTTTGATGACTCTGGCTGGTGTGGAAGTTGTTCTAGAAGTGTACCGCGTACTGAGCAGACGATGGTACATGTATTTGGTTGGGGACTGAGGAACAGTTAAACAGTTCTGATTGGTAGCTTTTTTTTTTTTGCTGTCCCAACTCTTTGCCAGCTCCAGTGGTGTTCCTCCCAGGTCATGGGTGGAACCCACGGAGGACTCGGAAGCCGGGACAATTTTTATTATGCATGATGATGGAGATGAGGATGATAGTAAGATGATGCTATGGAGGTCCATGTGGTTTGGGACTGCGGGACAGGGTTCCACGCTTCCTGTCATAAATATCCCGGCATTAACCAGGCCCGGGAACTACGGCACCTGCGGTGCCGGCCGTGTAATCATCCACATCATACGACGTGTCATACTAAGGGAAGCACCCCCAAAGTCGCACCCGTGAAGTGGGTGAATCTCGGCTGTGTGGCAACAGCCTCCCCATCGGACCCATAGCACACCCGCTCTGGGTAGGAGCCGACCTAGGTAGGAAAAATCCCGCTTTTCTCGGCTGGGACTCGAACCCGGGTCTCCCGGTCCATGGTCCGAAGTGCTAACCACTACACTACGGGGGCCGGTAGTTTGATGTGTTCTGTGTAATCTGTAGTGCTTTGCGTTTGGTGTTCTGTGTGTATTCTGCTTCCAAAAGTGCTCAAAAAGGCTTTAATCAGTAAGACAGACTAAAAAAAAAAAAAAAAAAATTAGCACACACGTGCACCAAAACAGGCCTGATCTAAAAGCAGACAGTTTTAAAGACAAACACAGACCTTTCTGTACTTGGCTCTGGGATGAAGGTATGTCTTCACAGCCTCCTGCCACTCGGCTTCTCTTGCCGACTCGCTGAAGATGAACGCTTCTCTACTGAGGTCCAGTTCCTGAAATCTGCGACAGCCATCAAAGACACATGACATGGGGAGCAGATGTCACTGGCTAACTGTTAACATGTTCACGTACACCTGCAGACAGCGATACTACGTACAGCACAGTGACTGACAGAACTATGATGCCATCTTTTCTCCGCATGAGCTGTGTCTATGTTCCTATTGTTTTTTTCTTTGAAATGCATGCACTACTACGACTATTACTATATGTACTACTATATTTTGGCAAAATTTGAAGTGCTTCAGAGGAGGAAACACTTTTTTTGGAGGAAAATGTTTAGAATTAGACTAACATCTGTGCAACTGGGTGCACTATGGCATCATTTTAAGTGCTATACAAGAGGAAAAACGCTTTTTGGGGGACGAAAAATGTTCCGCTAAAAAGTGGAAGATTTTGAGCCCTGTGCACAAGAAAACTGCTTGAGAACAGTTTCCACAAGCAAGTCCTTCTTACCCAATGGCGTAGATGTCTGGTGGATCCTGGTCAACCACCAGCCACTTGCTCAGGGATTCGCTAGGCGACTGACCGTTCACGTTCCACGTGCCACAGAACACCCTGCAAAACGGTGAACACCACGCTTATTATGGTCATCTGTAACTTTTAGAGGAATAGGACAAGAATAAAATCGAGACACATACAGATACAGATAACCTCCCTAAAAGGAAATTTGTTTTCGGCTTCACTGACAAGGAAACAAATAAACATATGAGATCAGACAAGGAGTGCTGGCTTATAAATTTCCCCCATCCCCGTGCCTCCAGCTGCAGCAGCACAAGAGTCGACCCTGGTAAATGACGAAAACACTTTGTAAAAGACAAGCTCGTCAGAGGAATGATAACTGATATATAACTACCAGTATGTACTCCTTGGCATGCAAGCAGTTTATTTCGTGAAAAATGCTTATCGATCAAACTGAGAGACACCTGCACAGTGACGTAAATAATGCACTACGCATCCAAGTGTTTCACTTTTATTTTGTGAAAATGCCTGAGAGTAAACCTGAGGTCAGAAAAGGAAACAAACGGTGAATGAAAGAAAGAGAACTACACAGCTGCTGGTTCAAATGACTGGCCTAAAGTTTGCTCAACAAATCAGAGAAATACAGAGAAATGTGCCTGACACATCTAAAGAGAAGTCAAATTCTGCATCGTTTTGAGCCTACACAGTAAAGTCTTTAAAAAAACAAAAACAAAAAAATAATCCAGTTACACACAGAGCTTTGTCTAGCAAAGACTTCTCACCTGACTGTTTTTAGGTCCACAAACTCGTCTTCCCGATCGGTCAGGGATCTGACGGGCGACGGCCTCGCGGCTGGTCAGAGGCTTGACACCAAGTGGCAACTCGACTCCCGGCCCAAGACCAAGCTGTTTCTGGAGAGTGTCCAGTGATTCAGGGTGTTGTCCGCTGCCCCTGTAGCAACATGACATAACGTAAGACTGAACAGGAAGGGAAAAAACTATTGCCCTGAAAATAATGTTTCAACCCATTATCAAACTTTTCCCTGGTAACGAGATACAACAGACCATCGTGTAGACTGACATCAGGGTAGTACTGCCCAAAGGCTTGTTTCTTAAGTTAAGCCACTGATTCACCACTGTGTTCACGCAAATTCATGCAAAAACACCACCTTCAAACCAGCTGTACTTCTCTGGTATCAAAAGCCACATCAACTCTTTTAACAAACAGCCTTAGAGATTCTCAAGTGGGAAAAAGAGAAAGAGAGAGATGAAATGAAATTAAACTTTGAAATGAAACTTTATTTGTCAACAGTAATAGACATTGGTCCAGTTTTCATTCTTGCCACTGCTAATGCTACACACACACACACACACACACACACATACACACACACACACACACACACACACTCTATCTATTTACGTCCGCTCACAGACACGACATACAAAAGGATATGGTATCAAATGCAAAACACATGAGGTAAAAGGTACTGTATACAATAAACACATACGCGTGACAGTATATAGGTATCAACACACACACACTCAGCGCTGAGCTTTAACGCTCGCCAACTCGCCAATGGCCCCTAAAAATGGTGTCTGGCGAACTCGATTTACGGTACTATTCGCCCGGCTGGTGACCTGAAAATTACCGCCAGTGGTAAAGATTCCGTGCCTGTACGCGGACTCTTGACACACGCTGTAATCAGCACAAATTTGTTTAAACTTCGATCAAAAACCATGAGCAGCCGGTCAGTTGGACACAGAGATTGTTGCCAGAAGGAGAGTGCACAAAAATGAAACAGTGTTGTTGTTGAAAGTTATTTTGTTTATTAGCTGCAATAGTTATACAATTTAAAATAGGACCACATTTTCAATCAAAAGGTCTGGCAATCTGAAAAACTTTCTGGCAACCTCAACTTCCCAGGTTACGAGCCCAGCTGGCTCCTTAGCTGGGCTTGCTAAATCTCAGCCCTGACACTATTCATGAACCAACATAAGTGGTCGGATGCATGGTGTTGTTTACGAAAGTGGCAGCGAACCCGCATACATTAGATGTTTGAAGAGGCTGCTCTTAAAGGAAGAGAGTGTTTGGGCGTTTCTAATATGGATGGGAAGTGTATTCTAAAGTGCACTCCCAGAAAATGTTAAACTGGTTTTGAAGAGATCTATTCTAGACAGAGAGAGAGAACTCAGAACTCGTTATTTCACTGACATTTTGTCCATTGTAAGATCTGAACACACTCTAAAAACTCAAAGAACATTTGCCATGTACAATTTCAGTGTCTAGTAAAACTCACCAACTGTCGCACAAACTAGAACAGGATGTTATTTCTCCATTCAAACTAAACGCACACACACGCACACAACTGTGCACGCATACACACACACACACACACACACAACCACTCACACACAACCACTGACATGCTTGCTCCTACATTCACACCGAAAACGGGGGGGGGGGGGGGGGGGGGGGGGGGGGGGGGGGGGGGGGGGGGGGGGGGGGGGGGGGGGGGGGGGGGGGGGGGGGGGCATCGGCCAGAGAAAGAGAGAGAGAGAACAATACATTATTTTCTAACAGTAGAAGATGACTGACTATTAAGTCACTGTTTCACATCTGCCAATGCTATTCTACTGTCTAATCTGCTAAAACTACAGAAGAGAGAAAGACTATGAAGTGAAAGGAAAGAAATATAATAAGGCAAAGAAAAAAGACAGAGAAGCAAAGAAATTCTGGTGACACTTTAAATGAACTCACTTGGAGACACCGTCAAGGGAGTCTCGGCTGCCGAAGGTCATTCCTCTCGCTGCTGCCATGCCCTGGCCGTTGAAATGTAACTCGTCACTACTGGTGAACCATGTGCTCCTTGACGTGCTCGCTCGATCTGTCACAATCATTTCACTCTTTCATCTCCTTTTCTTCCTCCATTTTAACACAAAAAATAACACTAATACTTAAAAAATAAATCAGTTCCATCTACAACTTCCTTCTAGTTCTAACCTTTGCCCAACGTCTACACAGCAAGAACAATCAAGCATGCATCAGAGGGAGTTTTTTTTTCTTTTTCTTCTAGTTCTAACCTTTGCCCAAAGTCTACACAGCAAGGACAACTATCAAACATACATCAGAAGTGTTTTTTTTTTTCTTTCCTCTTTTTTCAGAAATGCATAACTGTAGGCATTCTCAGAAGTTTGAAGTGCAAGGAAGGTGTGAATGTAAGAGGGACCAGGCTGCTACTTTGCCAAGGCATCAGGAGTGGAGGGCAGTAGGAAATGGGGTACATGTAAGTAATTGGGTCAAATGGGTAAGAAGAACCAGTCCTCAGGATTAGAAATTAATTACCATTGACTGTAACTTCACCTAACACACTAATTCACTTTTAAATACATCAAAACACCACCACCAACAACAAACACACACACACACATACACACATGCATGCATGCACGCTCACATACGCACACACTAAAAACACTGGTAAACAAACATACTACTGGATCCACCTGTGGTGACCAAACAACATCTAAAATCTACTGCTGTGCAAAGCCAAGACCATCAACATCAAAGAGCACCAACTACAAAGCCACAAAAATCAGCTGACAATACTGAATACATGTACAATTCATTTGGGTTTTAAGTGATCCATCAAACCTATTCAATATACCCACCCCTCTAATGTCACTTGACAACAACAGAAACACAAATGCCACAAAATCACTCTGCTTGAAGTTCCTACCTTCTAACAGTGACACACAGGCATCAAGAATTACAACAGCACATAGTAAAAAAAAAAAAAAAAAAAGACAAAAAAGATGACTGTTTATGGTTTCATAAGAAAAAAATGTTAAAGTTGCTAAGCAGGCAGTGTGTGTTGTGTGTGTTGTGTGTGTGTGTGTGTGTGTGTGTGTGTGTGAGCGACTTGTCACTAAGCCTACTCCTCCCTCCCTCCCTTTTGTTGTGTATACATGTTGTGTGTTGGTGAGGATGTTGGTGGTTCCTAAACATTGTTTGGAGTTTTTGTTTTTTTTTTAATCCAATTTTTTTTTTTTTTTTTAGCCCAAATCTGTCTCCCATCTGAGAAACATGTCAGCTCACCAAAATATTCAGTATATGGACTTCATATTCTACCAGTATCAGATTTTGAGTCAAATGAAAGACAGAATTTTGAGCATGTTTTGGAAGCAGAATACACACAGAACACCAAACGCAAAGCACTACAGAGTACACAAAACACATCAAACTAGAACTGGGAAGTAAAAGCTAAATGAATTAACAAGTCAGCCTACTTATATACTAACATGTACAGTTTTCTGTCAATCTTATAAAATAATAACGAAACAACTATCGACACAATAGAAAAGGAAACGGTAATGACTGCGAAGTGGTTACAAGTTAAGCAAATAAAAGCGACATAAAAGGGACAGAAACCACTTAACTTTCACAAAGGACGGCACAGGTCAACGTTTCGGCTTTCGCCTTCCTCAAGACACAAACAAATGGGACATAACTTCAACAAACAAACAAAAGGTAACTCTGCAGACGTACTGACATACACGCGCGGGGGGAAAAAAAAAACCAAAAAACGCTGGGCGAGAAAAGGACCAGAAAACAATAGTTAAAGTTATGTCCCATTTGTTTGTGTCCAGAGGAAGGCGAAAGCCGAAACGTTGACCTGTGCCGTCCTTTGTGAAAGTTAAGTGGTTTCTGTCCCTTTTATGTCACTTTTATTTGCTTAACTATCGACACATTCAAAAAACACCAAAAGCCCCCAAAACCCACCCACACTAAACAAGAATTCCGAAAATCCCTCAAAATATAGGACTACTATACATCATCACATACATGATTTTGTTCACCTGACTAGACCAGTTAAACTAAAAATAAGTAAAAATGCCACTTCAATACACTGTAATTCTGGCACACCATAAGGGTATGATCTAGCACTACATACTCACTGTGCTCTACACAGGCTGACCTGTACGGCGACTACATGCCAACAAAGTCTATAGCTACCAGCACCCGTGTACCTTCCTGGCCAACGGACACCGTCAGGTTTGTCCCCTCTAGGTTCATGTACTTTGGGTCAAACACATCCTCTGCGAACGGGTTGCTGCCGCCAACCTTGTTTCTATATTTAGCTAGCCAATCAAAGGAGGGTGCGGTGCCAAATGCTGCATTCTGGGAGTGCACTGTGGGAGGAAAGAGGCACAAGATGAGAAAGAGGCACCTGGGTGGGACAGAATGAGACTATGGTCGATGGGTGGTGGTCGGTACCTGGCTTTGTGGCAGCTATGTTTCACGCTCACTTTCCCGCACTTGACAGCGTCACTCAACACATTACCTTTAGCGTAACTCGTGTCAGCACACTGTGAGTTCAGCTACGCTGGTGTGCTACACTATGATGGCATGCAGTGATGTAGTAGAGAGCTTTCGCTTCAGAAAATCAATGCCCTTAGCGCTGTGTGCTTACTAGTTCAATGTCGAGTGATTTTCAAGAGATTTATAGCTGATACATGTACAAGCCAGTGTGCACAAGGTAAGTTTTCAGTAATATATGATGATTGAGTAAATAATACTCAGCAAGTGTCATGAAGGGCAGGAATAACATGGGGTTTTTGTGTGTGTGTTGTGTGTGTGTGTGTGTGTGTTTGTGTGTGTGTGTGTGTGTTCTTTGTTGTTGTCACATGATTTATCAAGTACCAGTGCAATATACTCCATAGAGAGGTCGAAGGAGAAAAGGCTGCTACGGATGATGATAACACGTTATTCAACTGAACAGACCCATCTGAGTCATCACATTCCCAGCATTTGCATAGGGTGTGAAGGCAATGTACACATTCAAGCTCAAAGGCAGATTGCCTGCAATTTGTTTTTTTTTTTTTTTTCTGTGGTGTGTGTGTTGTTGTGTTTCTGCAAAACCACCTAGGGGCTGGAAAAACTGAATGATACAAGATACTGATAAACTGTTCTGCTGTTCCAAGTTTGTTCACCCCCCCTACCCCCCCCCCCCACCTTTTTTTTTTTTTTTGCCTTGATGGTGAAAACAAAACAAAACAAAAGATCATTAAAAATTGCCCCACAGGCAGCGGAATTCAGCTGAATGGTCAAAAAAAACAAAAACCTCTGCCTGAAAAAGGGTCCTCTGAGGCACAGAGTAAGTACATGTTGATAGGTGATGCTGGGAATAAGTTCGGTTCTGAGCGGCACTGGCACCTGGTCAATTTTGGTCAACGGCCAGGAGTTGCAACTAGCCATCACAGGTAAGTATGGATCAAACTGATAATATGGATGAGCAAAATGATGTGTGAAAGTTAAGACACCATTAATACCGCATTTTGCTGAAGTTCACCATTTGCATCATGGATATACATGTATATATATATGCTTTCATCAATTTTTTTTTTTAATGTTAATCTAGCTAAATGCATAGGTCAAGTAACGATGCATCTCCTAAGCAATACTTGGCTGAAGCGCATTAAAGTAAAAAAAAAAACAAAAAAAAACATAACCACAGCAACAAACCAACCTTCAGCATGAAATATTAATAAAATTATTCTGTCAAGACAATATTTGTGATCCTCCACCACGAAATGAGTCTTCTTGTGCTATTTGTTCATGTTACAAGACGACTCATTTCATGGTGGAGGGTCACATTTGTTTGTGCTAAAAGTGCAGTCATCACTTAGTTCTCTTTAACTTTAGCATGCAATGCAATAATGCATGAATGACACAGAGCAGGACCAGTCAATCTCAAGTTTAAATCTAACGCTGGTGTCTGTGAAATTTGTCACGCATTACATAAAGGACTGACTCTGTTGCCTGCTAGTGCTAGTGCTAGCTTGTGGTGAGAGGCTGGGTCAATTCCTTGGCCAAAGTTCCGTTCAGGCTTTAGAATTTCTTAAATGGGGTAATTTCCCTTAAACAGCATTGGCATGATCGATTAGCAGCAGAGACAGTGTAGAGACAAAAACTGTGGTTTATAAGGAGGGTAAAGGTTAATTTGCTGATTTTTTACGATCCCAAGAAAAAGGAGATTGAATAATCTTCCTCTGCACCATATATATCTCACAGCCACCAAACTACAATCACTACAATATTCACCATCACTTTAAGCTTCTTGCAAAAGCAGTGCACTAACATTGATGAGATATACCTTTATGTGTGTATGCAATGGTCATTTGTCAGAAGGAGGGGGAGCATGATAATATGGGAATGGATGGGACCAAGAGCTGCATATAACTAAAAGCTGGTCACAGACCACAGTCACGTTTGCCTAGCAAAAAAACTCCTAAGGAGATTTTCATCGAAATACGTGAACACACTGTGGCGTGAACAGCCTTGGGAAAGCCATGGACACATCAGTCACTCGGTACATCATGGTGGAGACTGACCACACCATTGCCAGCACTGTTGGTGGCTCTATCCTCAGCTCCCAGTCACGCCTGACTGAAAATCCCCCCCCCCCCCATTTTCCAGTTTTCCCAAGCCATGATAAGTGGTGGTACCGATAAACAGGCAGACATCGTAAAGTGCTCCACTTTCAGGGACACTGGCCTACGATAGCCTGTGTCTAGCTCTTAGTTATGCAGCTCTCGATGGGACGAAGCAGCGGTGTACGTGTGCAGCAGAGGTGATGACGAAGCCAAGGACTTACGATCTTGTGCTCTTTTTATCTCAGTCAGGAAAGTCTGGGTGGACTTGTGTTGTGGCATTTCAAGAAGAACATGTATCTCTGGTGATTTCAGACCCAGCAGGAAATCTGCAAATGGAAACATTCAGAGTTGAAATGTCTATCATCATTATTTTGAGCAGCCTATTACACGGAAGTTTAACACAATTCATACCATGTAACTGAGTTATGCTGAAGCGTATCCCCTGCCCAGAAATTGTCAATATTCATCTTCTCTCGAACACAATAATGCAAAAAGACTTTCCACATCTATCCAAATTCCAATAATGCATGTACACAGTGTTTTCCTTGCAAAACATCCCTCAAAAAAACATCATTCTTGCCTCATTTTTGCATATATAAAAATAATAATAATAATAATGAGATTTAAGGGACGCCCTCCCTCCCGCAGGAGCTCAGGATGCCTTACAGTCAACACGCACTCACTCACACAGAAATGGAAACACGCAACATTGCTTCACACATACAGTTAACTACAAACACATAATGTGCAGCATCATACACAGTCTCCGCTGCCCCCGGCACACACAGACACACACACACACACACAACCAGCAAGATGATGATGTGGCAACAGCTATTGGTTAGGGGCAGTGAAGAGGTGGGTTTTCAGAATTTGCTTGAAGGATGGTTTTGTGTATGCATTATATCTGATTGATGCTGGGAGATCATTCCAACAAGTTGGACCCTGGTATGAGAAACTACACTGACCAAAGGAACTCACATACATGTATGTATAGAGACCCTACAGAATGCACGTGGGCAGTGGGATGAGAACAGGAAGGATGGGGACTTCACGAGTGCAATATGAAAAGTGTTAATTGATGCTAGGACCAGGAGAAGGAGACGCCGATTCAAATTATAGGGCAATATTTTTCCCAAGCTCAGCCCTTCACAAATAGTCTTGAATACAGTTTTTAAGAATGACTTATTTGAAATTTGATCTGTATTGCGTGCCGCTTTCATGACACTTCCTTATAAGCCTGGAGCTCTGCTTGAACATAAATGGTAATTTAACCTCTCTCCCTCTTGCATATAAGCACACACCTGTTGGAGGTTTTCCTTCCTGAGAATTCCTAGGTGACTCTGAAAGAAACGAGGAAAAACGATCACATGCATTTTATGAATCATTTATGAATAAATGCTGTGTGCACGAAACTGTCATTGCAAGACAGAGCATGGAACTACACTCTGCATGAGCTACAAAGTGCAGCACTTTTACACACCCACAGACAGCTAACACAGAGCAGCAGGTGACAGCACAAAATCAATTATGGTGGCCGGTTTACAAGCAGCTATCTTCAATTAATCAATACTAAGTTTATTAGGGATTGGGTTATTCAAAATGTGTCACGCCACTTCACACTGTGTCAGAACCCTAATAATGTTAAGGAAAGTGACCCCAGGGAAACAAACCCTGATTATTAGAATGATTCTGTCAGTATTACCGGTACATGTACTCGCCAGATTCTTTCAGACTGAATAGATCTATGCAAACAGCACTTACTGCACATCCCCCCCCCCCCCCCAATAATGTTAAGCAAAGTGACCCCAGGGAAGCAAACCCTAATTATTAGAATGGTTCTATCAGTATTGACATGTACTCACCAGATTCTTTCAGACTGAATAGATCTACGCAAACAGCACTTGCTGCCCCCCCCCCCCCCCCCCCCACATAATGTTAAGGAAAGTGACCCCAGGGAAGCAAACCTTAATTATTAGAATGGTTCTATCAGTATTGCCATGTACTCACCAGATTCTTTCAGACTGAATAGATCTACGCAAACAGCATTTACTGCATACCCCCCTCCCCCCCCCCCCCCCCCCCCCAAAAATGGCATGCAAAGCACACATGAATCTCCTAGTTCCAGACAGCACTCTCAGCTGTACTTACTCCCCCTACTTTGAAAATGACTTGAGTGAGTGCATGTTTTCGGCTTTAGCAATGCCTCTGTTCCCATTCCATATGTACACATATCACAAAAAAACCCACAAAAACCAACAAAAGCAAAATAAATGAATGAACTATTTTTTTTTTAACACCCAAAAAGAGTGATGCTGAAGATCAAAACAGTCATGCGCCCATAAAGAAATGTTTCTTGATGTGTAATGTTTGTTCTTATGACTATAGTTGCTTTATGCTGCCTGTATGTCATCGACTGTACCTGTTTTGATTTTTGTCAGTATGTACGGCGCTTAGAGCCTGTTGTGTACATGTGCAAATGCCCTCTAAGTCTGCTATATTCTTCTTCTTATTATTAAGAATACTACAGCTACTCACCCAGTATTACTCACAGAGTACAGTATTATTCACACCCAATCCACACACTCTCACTACTTCAAACATAACCACAAACCTGCATGACAACGCAGTGTTGAATCTACAGAAACGACAACCTCCAACTTCAAATCTTCGCTGTTTAGGCATGGTATGCGACTTGTTGTGAAAATGAAAATTCTGCAGAAAAATACAAACAAACCTTTACATAACATCATATGCACTGAAAATTGCTGCTGCGCTGAACAAGCACACATACATGCAGCGCACATACACACCCACATCCACCCACACCCACCAGAAGAAAACAACTAAACAACAAAAACCAAACAAATCAGTGATCACAATTATTCACTTACAAATAAGTTTAAATAGGTGCCCAATACAGAGAAGATATTTTAATTGATAATAATTAATATAAATATACACTGCAAACGCTGGGGAAAAAAAAGGTTAAACTTGCATCCACGACTGCTTTTTTAATTCGGACAGGGGTGAGGGCGTGAAAACTGACTTAATTTAGAGAACATGATAGGGATGTGCCGATTCGAAATGGCCAAATCGATTTTTCGAATCCCGATTTTTTACCGAACTAGTTTTAAAACTGCGAATCGGCTGGATTGCCAAGGGAGACAACAAGTCGGAACCAGATAACCTTTGAGTAGTGATACAATGTTTCCCTTTCATTCATTGCAAATTACACGTATTACTAACATTTATTTAGCATAGTCCCCGGACAGTGCGTGCTGTCCGGGACCTTACTAGATTCATTCCGTGTACTGTTCTCTTTAAGGTAAAAAGCATTGAAATTAAAATAATCAGTTATATTGAAGAATGGCTTTTGTGCATACTTTACAAAATAATGAAAATTCTCTCTCTCTCTCTCGAGAACAGGGGACACACACACGATGCACTTTTTTAATTGGACCCACACTGGACAATCTCTACTGTAATGGAAGCGGGACCATAAGAGACTAGACTGTCAGCCTTTTCTTACTGAAAAAAAAAACAAAACCCTGAATATTTAGCCACACTGGACCTGTGTGGACATGCCTAGTTCAGTAAAAATCAAACATACTAGAAAATCTCTACTCTAGTGCCTCAAAGGCTAAAATCAAATCTAAGGAGGGAGATTAACCCTTTCGCTGCCAACAACGCACTGGTGGCCATGCCACAGCTTGGCCACCCGAGCGTTGTTGGTAGTGAAGGGGTTGAGCTTGTAAAAAACAAGGACATCAGTTTTTTTACTGCATGTCTTTACTCACAAAAAAAAAAACCCACGGCAAATGTTTCCATTTTGACGCGTAGTCTCGCTCGTCTGCTCGAAATTGTTTGCCGACCAGAGTAACGTCCCTTTTCTCCGCTTCGGCAATTTCCGGAAAGGGCCGAGAGTTGCCGAGCAAATCGTAGCGAATCGCGATTCAAGAGTCGAATCGATTTATCGGCGATTCAAAAGTCCGAACCGATTTTAAGCAATAAATCGATTTTTTGGCACATCCCTAAACATGAAGGTAGTATCAGACAGTCAGTATTTTGTACATGACATAACTGAGATTTCTGGATGAGAGAGAGATAGAGACGACAACTCACGCATGTTCATCCTGTTTTTCAGCAATTGCTACTATTCGCAGCAGTCGTTTGTCATCCACAATCCTGGCTGCTTCAATGCACTGGAGGGAACACATGTATAAATTTGAATCCACGTCAAATGTTCATAATACACTACTCGTATATTTCAGTGCAACACATTACACAAAACAATAAATCAGGAACAAAACCAAAAAATTACACAGTAAACAGAGTCATAAAATGTTGAGACCATCATAGTACTAGGACAGCCTGCAGCTGTTGGAAACAACTGGAGGAAACATTCTGACTATAAAACTACTGCCTACAAACAAGAGCGATAATTACTATCAGACCCACAAAATCAACACACTACTCATTAGCTGTTTTTGTCAGCAGCAACCTGCACTTCAGGGCAATCTTGTTTGACTGACTGTCTACTCTATCAATAAATACAAGCATAAAGCAGCATGTTAACATTAAGCAGGTGCCTTATCATGAGGACCTTCATGTCAGGCATTTCACTTCTACGTATGCAGTTAAAAGCACTAAACCACACTCACTCTGGTGTCCTAACGCTACACCTCAGTGGATGCGGTTTAGATATAAGCAGGACCAATTGCTGAAGGAAAACAGAGCCGCCAACTAGCCCTGTCAGCCAAACCAAAACACTACTTGACCGATAAGGCGCACATGCCGCCGTGTGCATTGACACTCCCAAATATGGTGTTCAAAAGTACTATTTAAACAGAAGATAAATACTTATGCCACTGCCTTACCTGCAGACATTTTTCCCCGGGGGGAAGTTTCTTCTGGACCAGTTGCCGCAGATCCATTGCGGCATCAGGTGGATCAATAACGCTTCAGTCTCAACGGGTCGAAAATGCAAATCGTTGTGTTACATCGTACGCATTGCTGCATTACCCTTTTTCATGGAATCAGCGTCAGCTTCTTGGAACTTCTTTCTCTGATAATAGTTTCCGAATCCGCATCCGACTGAATACTAAAGCGGACAGCAGTTTTATCACAGCGTAAAATCACATCTTCGGCCACCAAACATCTTGCGGAAGTGTTTTTCTATAAAGTAAAGCTAAACAAAATTTACTTTCGTATTCCCTGCATTACTGTCTGTCTTACAGAATTTTCAGACGCTGTGAGAGTTTCCGCCTCTCAGTAATGTTTTTGTGTGTTTCAAATGATATATTTCACTTCACTCCTGTAATGTATAGCTTTGTCTCAAACACTTGACGACGTTTGGTAATCCGCGAATACGCCCCTACTTCATTTCGCCCAAAATTGTGAGCAACTCGGTCTCAATCCCGGGCAACTCGACCAAAAGTGAAAGTTTGCTCTGCCATTTGAATGTTTTTTCTACGGACAGAAGTTTTATTTTCATTGCATTATTTGTAGCATTTTGCAAAGACAGCTAAACTGGGTATTTTCAAACGAACAAACGCGTCAATTTGGCCGGACAGGCGGGACATCAGTAAACACTGACTCAGTGCCGAGTGCCGAAGTCAGTCACTGAGTTCTGTTACTTTTTGTGCAGACTTTATTTACACGCTCAGACACATGAAATCCATATCAAAGATATACTTCAGATAGGTCACTCCACAACATCCCACTGCCGCATGGGGTTCAACGCCATTTCGTTGGGGAACATGATGACACCGTTATTATTTAAAGACATTTGTATTTTGGTCGAGATGGCACCAGGTGTGGCCGAACTGCTCTAGTCGAGTGTGGGGGTGAGGCGAGTTGGCGTCACGACCATGACAACAGGGTCAAATGAGGGGTCAGTCTGTGTCGTCGGTGCAGTAATATGACTTGGCCCACCTGCACATACATCGTTTTCACTGTCAATATCAGTAGAAGACAAAGGTAAGAAGCTACCCATTTGCGTGCTTAGATTGACATTTCAGTCTACTTTTCTGCCGTGAAAAGACTGGTACAGATTTGGCCGTGTAAAAAAGTGGCGTTCAAGGCATTTCCAGCCAGCCAGTGCCCTCGTGGGCCCAAAATGTTGTGATTCTTTGTCCATGGGGAGGACAAAGGATCGATGCCGGGTGGTGTCCGACGAACGACGGTCATATTGCTGTGTGTGTGTGTGTGTGTGTGTGTGTGGTGCGGGTGGGTGGTAGTTTTAGGGTGTATTGTTCTTCAAACCATGGGTGTTGACCCCTGCATAATTCATCGTGTGTGTGTGTGTGTGTGTGTGTGTGTGTGTGTGAAGTTCAATGTATGTACTGTCTGTTCTGGGACACTATACACTACTCTGAATGAATGAAAAGGAAATCAGCAAGATTAATATTACATAATATATACATTGATATTGTGTAGAAATATCATACACAAACACCGAGTAAGCAGCGGATGTCTCTGTTGGGCAAGGGTTAAATTCTTCAGATGGCAGACGGAGATTTGGTTCCAGTTAGCATAATCTTTTCTATTGTAATATTTCCTAGTGTTTCTGACAATTATATTTATATATAAATCATCTCAAATAATAATGTGGCCCAAATACACATACAGTAGTCCATGAGAGGTTGAATGGGTGCATTAACTTTGGAAATGTTCAGCCCACAAAATTAAAAAATAAATGCAGTTCTAAAAATTCCGAAACTGAACTTGCTGAGCTGGCCCCTCACACCTTGTGATTGTAATGTGTTCATGTTCAGTGTGTGAGAGAATGTGTGTGAACTGTGATTCACGTGAGCGTGCATGTTGGGTTTAGTTCGCGTGTTGGGTTTAGCTCGTGGCGCTTTGAGCCAAATATCTGGGATAAAGCGCTCATATGAATGAGATTATTATTATTATTATTATTAAGAATAAGGGAGAAAAACCTGTTTTTGATGACTCAGTCATATCAATTTAAAAAAAAATAGGTTGATTGCCTTTTTTGTTGCAGATAAACGCTGACCAAGAACAGGTCAAACACATAAGAAACTTTGTCCCCCGTATGCTGGCAGTGTGACGCAAGAGTGCTGACATCATGACAACCGTTACAACACGTGAGCAGGCGAAGCAGTACCTGGCCTCGCACCGCATCCCACAGATGTTTGAATCCCTTCTCAGCTGTCTGATGATGGAACGTCCAGAGGACCCCGTGTCTTTCATTGAGGACAAAATGTCCCAAATCAAACAGATTGGAGTGAAAAATGTCAATTGGGAGACATTTGTCATTAGCATGCATCCTTATCGAGACCCAGTGAGGCGTCAGTATGTACGTGACGGAAGTAAATACGATAAGGAGTACGAGGCTGAGGAACAGCTGGTGAAGGACGCGCAGGAGCAGAAAGCCGAGCAGTCTAAAGGCGATGATTACAAGCCAGATGTATTTGAACTGACAGAACCTTCATCTTAGTCCTATGCCTTTGAATATATTTTTGTACCAGAAACAGACAGGACTGTGGAGCAATATACATGCGTTGCAAAGCGTGTAAGTGGTTTTGAAGCACCTCAAGTGTTATTATTGTGTTCCAGATGTGACCATAAAGTACCTTCCCTTTTTTTTGTATTCATATTGATACCCATGTTGCATTGTTTTTGCACTTTGGATGCTCCTTTTCATCTTAACTGGTACATGTATACCATTTTACGACCTTTTTTTTTTTTAAACAAACAAAAACCATACGTGTGTGTGATGGGTTTAATTTCAAGGTACAAATTGTGCAAACCGGCGTAAGCTTGAAAACACTGGGCAGTGCAAAAGCAAATATTTTCACAGATGATTATGAATGGTAAATACAACCACCAGACTGTGTATTTTGTGTGGTGAAAGTTTTTCTGAAGTCTTTTTCAAACGCACGTACAAGAATTTTGTTCCTCATCGGCCATTGTATTGCCCAAAGCTGGGGTAGAGGGGAGGTATGTGCTGTGTATATGTACATGCTATGACTGTTGGTTCAGTCTGTATGCTAGATCACTTTATCAGGTGCAGCATTGATCAAAATCTTCATGGCCAGTGATTGTGCCATTTCCTGTTTCTCCTCGGATTTCATTTCCATGGACCTTGTAGATTATGTACAGCAGAGTCTCTTTCAAGTGGAATTCTGCCTGATAGATTTATACGTAGATGCAACTGTAGAGTTCAGCGTGAAAGTGTGAAATGTTTGTGTTTTTTACATCTTTTGTGTGGACAAATCACTGCTGACGAATTGTGTTAGTTTAGTTTGTGGTGTGGGATCTGCACTGTGATACTTGAAACAGTGCCTTCATCTGAGAGGTTTTTTTTGTTGTTGTTGTTTTTGTTGTTTGAAAATCTGTTGATGCTTTTTGTATATGGTTTGTTCTTTTTGCGTGCTGCAGTGCTAGTCTTGAGGTATGGCACTTTAGCACAAGTAAGTCCTGTTACTTTTACCAAGAGGAAAATACACTTTGTGGAGTATCAAGTTGATTGTATTTTGGTAAATTACTTGAGTAGATGAATTGTGTATGTACATATAGTCTAACCTTGCTCAACGTAAAGTGAAAGTTTTTGTTTTTTTTAATAGGTTTTTAAAATAGAATTTTTTAATGATTTTAACTATATCCGTGGATTAAAGAGTACTAAAATTTGCATACTGTGGGCTAGTCAGAGATTCATACTAGTTCAACGTTTGGCTGCAGAGAGATGGGATCACCACTTTCTATTTTTATTCTCAGTCAGACGTCATAAAGTGAGGAGGTAAATGCAGCGCCAGGAAAACGGGTTCTACTAGTCAAAAGGAAGCAACCATCTCTTAGAATGTTACATGTGCTGGGAGAAACTCTCAGCATGCAGAGAGCTAAACTGGGTAAAGTTTTGTAGGGACTGACTTCACAGTTTGAAGAGGTGAGCAGTAAGCTTTTTAAATATTTTATTTTACTGACATTTTTTACCTAACGCGAGTAGAATTTTGTCTAATTAACTTCGACTTCTCAATTTCAGCTTATTTTAAGTCAGTGAATCATTCTCAGTAGTTCCAGTATGACAATATAAACCTGTACAATGTCTATGGTTCTCACCAGTTTACAAGTTTACATATTGTATCAGCTGTGCAGTGCGCTGTTTCTCTTCTTTTTTTTTTTCTTTCTTTTTTTTTTGGTGGGGGGGGGGGGGTGTCACAACTCCACCCTCCATAATTTTTGTCTTTGCTAAAGTGAGAGAAATCCAGTCATTCTACACCATCACAAAGTGCAATGCGGCCGTCGTGAGTTGTTGGCTTAGTGCTTTGCAAACCGCCTTTCATTTATATGTACTTCCAGCATGCCAGTGACGTCGCATTTTTGGCTTAACTGCATTTTGAGAATAGCACAGGAGGATTCAACAATGCATGTTATCCTGTGCTATTCTCAAATGCAGTTAGGCCAAAATTCCACGATAATGTCGCTATGACATCAGATTATGAGTTCACTGCACATATGTAAACCTGTGATCAATATTCAATAATATTTTACATCTTTTGTTTCCTCCACTGTAATTAGCTGCATGTACTTATGCAGTGATCTTATGTCTTGGTCTGGCTACACTTTCCCAGCTCTGTGAGGTCAAGTTCTATGGGGACACCCGAAATGCTGTGATTTCTTGTGTGATTATTATACCCAAAACACTATGCATCACTCGAAGTTTCTATTTATTTTTTCATTATCTATAATTTGTTTATTTAGTTGTTTTAGCTTATGCGTTTTACACTTATTTTCCCTTCACTATTTATATGTATTTTCTTATTTCATTCTCTGTTCAGACTACTTACTTTAGATGGTGATATCTGATGCCGATTGTTTGTACACTGTGCTGAAAATGCAATCCACGCTGTTGGTATGCTGTAGTGCACGAGGGTTAGGGTGGTGGGACAGAGGGAAGGGTCAGAAAAAAATGTTTGGTATCTCAAACTGCTGTAAAATTTGAATTGCCTTGATTGACATTGGCTGCTGATCGTTCTGTATAAATGCATGTCTAACGTTGTAGTGCAGGGAGGTATAGGGATGATGGGACCAGTTGGAAAGGTCAGAAAAAAAAAATTTGTTTAATATCACAAACTGCTGTACAATTTTATTTATATTGACTGTTGATTTTTCTGTATAAATGCATGTCGGTGATGTAGCTGTCAGACAGCAAACTAGTTTATGATTGTTTGTATGTTAGCGTGTGCACGCAGGCAATAGACGACTCCAGTCCAGTCAGTCAAAGGGGATGAACCTCCAGTCAACCAGTCGCATGCCGCGGCATAATGAACACAACACATGGCATGGTCTGGCAAACTTTCTTGCCAGACGCTACAAAGAGGGAGGCATATGTAGTTCGATATGACACGTGGAAAGTAAACATATACCATTGACATCATTTTAGGAAAAAAGACCATTATGTCAATCTCTCCCATCTCAAATTCACCCCCTTTTTCCATAAAATGATGTCATTGATGTACTGTGTTTTGCCAATACAAGGGAGCCGGGGTGGCCGAATGGTAGAGCGTTGGACTTCTGATGCTTGGGTCGTGAGTTCGTATCCCGGCTGGGGCCAAATATTTGTGCTGGCTTTTTCATCGTTGCCCCGTCTTTGATATCACCCGTATGTGGTGGAAAAGGACGTTAAACCCCCAAACACCCACCCACCCTTGCCAGTACAAGGCAGAGGGAAGGGGTGGGGCTTTGGCTTCGGATCTCGCCGTGTGGAGTGGTCCGTCTATTGCGTGAGGTGTGCAGCTTGGCCTGGTAAGAGTTACTGTGTGGCTAGGGATTGTTGCCGCGGCGTGCGGTACACGCGTGTAATTTCCTGAAGACAACAATGACTTGTTACCGTTTTCTTAGTTTTTTTGTTTTTCGTTTTTACACACACATGCACTGTATTGTGCTAAAAATCAACTTGCCTAACATGAACTCCTACTGTGTACCTGACTTTGGCTAAGGTATTTGTATCATCAGCATTTGCATAAATGTTTGGTTTTCCATTTTCCCCTCCATGTGTATGGTGCCTGTGAACAAAGCACAGAAAATAAAACATTTCAAAGTCATGCTTGGAATTGTCTGGTAATGTGTGAACTGATATACATGTGTATTTGTGATGTGATGCAGGAGCACACTGTGCAATATATAACGTATTTAAAAGCAAAAAAAAAAACAAAAAAAACCACTATTTGCATGTACTGCCCGGTATGGTCCTTGTGATACCTATGAGCCACCGAGGCTCTTGGCTGTCATTACTGCAGTGGAGTTATTATGAGGTAACGCAAATAATACGGCGGAGTGTGACAGATTCTCTCCGTTGTCCACGAGAGTTGTCTACCCTGAACATGCGACAAGATGGCGGCCACCTCTTGTCGAGTGCCCTTGCTCGGAGTGTGTAGACTCTTTGACAGGCTTCGCCTCTCAGGAGGATCAGTTGCACGTAAGGAATTGGGAGGATAATTTTGCTGTCAGCTTGGAGGCTGTCTTGAAGATACGATCGTTTTGCTGCATTTCTTCATTTTGTTGTTGTTGTTGCAAAAACCGTCCTTGTAGTGCATCGTGCTCTCAGGTGCACATTTTGACAGTTAGTTGAACAAAGTATTGAAGGCAATGATAGTTTTCAGTATTCATTCACGGCATTTTCAATAAATTCAGTAAATTATACAGCCACTGTCGACAGTTCTATTATTATCAGCTTCAGTGATTTAGTGTGCAGATTATTCTTTGAAATAACACCCACTTATCCAGCTTGGAGTCTGACTATACAAAGTATACATGCACATACATCGAATGATTGACACAAAGTATTTGAAGCTATTTTAAATTTGTCTTGGGATACTTCTGAAATTTGCCTGCAGTGTCGGTCTTTTCTTTTTGTGGTTTCTGAAGGTTTCCACTCTTTCAACAACCATGTGCACCAAGTAATGACGACTGGTGCTCTACAGCAGACGCTGGAAAGTGTTCATTCACTAAATCTGAGCAGAGTATCAGTTCAGATAGTGACATCTCGTGGCTTGAAATGGTACACAGACAAGAGAATCAGTGGGAATATTGGGTGAGTGATCCTGCAAATTCAGTGTGATAGATAATGGTTTTAGCAAGTATACTTGATTTGTAAAGGTTTGCAGCACATTTGTTCTACGATATTATATACAGCTGTAGCTGAATTGTCCAGTGCCATTTTGCATGTTCTGTACTAATGGCCAACAGAGATGCATTGGCTGAGATTATGTTCATTTGCAGATAAGACTGGCACCCGATGAGCCAATAAAACAACACTAACAGCAGGTCCAGTGAATCTCTGAGTCTTCGCAAATGTACTGCTGCATGAATACAGTTTCTCTTTATTTTCTGATATCTAATTCTTCTCTGGTGCTTTTTTTTTTTTTTTTCAGTGCCGTGGGGGTGGCAGAAGCAGATCCTGATCTTCCTGCTCTTACAGATGAAACAGAAAGCCTAGGTAACTTCTGAAAACATATATATACGTATTGCCTTTTTTTCTCATTCAAGCAACTTGAATGTTATATGTAGTTAGTCTGACTAACTCAGTAACATGGAGTTTGTCACACTTGCAAGTCACTCTTAACCATAATTGTAACGACCAAGATGATTGCCATGTTCTTTCAAATAGATGTTTCCAATAGCTTTCACACCAGGGGGTGCTACTGCTAGGTACCCTCTTCCAGAATGTCGGGTGGTTTTCTTTTTACAATTTCTGAAAGTCCCTTAGTAATACATGTATTACATGTTCGTTTTCCTTTTCTGATCCCGCCGGCGCACTGCTGCTGTCTGGCAGTTGGTTCACGTCTTCTGTCACAATTTGGCTTGCAAGTCTCTTCTGACCGTGTCATTGAACTTTGAGTGGATCATCACTAGCATCACTACTCACAGCAACTATTCCGTTGTCAGCTCGGAGCAAAGATCATTCAAATGTGCAGAGCTGTACCAGGAAAATGTGTGCATCCCTGTGATGCATGGACTTAAATTGACTGCGTTGTTTTCGGATTACTGTGTATATTTTACACACTACAGTGCGTAATCGGAAACACTGTTCAAGTCATGTGTATAACTAAATCATTAAAATTTGAGTGAAGAGAAGAAACTGCTACTAGTGCTAGAAATGTGTGATGGACATTCACAACTTTTTTTATGACCTTTTAGACAGCGCACTGCTGCGCGCCCAGCATGCGTGCACATCTTCATTTTGAAATTTTGTCGTGACTGGATTTTCGCAGGATGACATGCACTGTACTCTTCTCCTGTTCGGTTCTCAAAATCCAGTTACACCAAAATTCCAGGATGACGCTGATTGTATGGATATGTGCAGAGGGTGCCTGTTCTGAGCAGTATTTCGTGAATGAAGTGAGCCATTGATTGGTAAATGAATTGTGACATGTCATCATTTTTGCCAGTTCTTACAAAGGAGCTTACATACATAAATGTTCACCACATGTTTTTTAATTTATTTTTTTCAGAATTGGCTCAGAAAGTGAATGAAAGTTGGGATCAGAAAGATCACGGGCGGCTGTTTTGCAGTAGTAAGAATTGCTGGTGTCCAGCGCAAGGTTACAGCAGAGGACGTTATTGTTATCGAAGGTTACACTTTTCCACCAAACTGTTGGGGACAGGTTACGCCTGGAAAAAGTGAGTTTTCTGCATTTCTTGGATAGAAGAACGTTTTGGTGGATGGTGTATTTTGTCATTCCCTGGCTAGAAAGTAGAAGTGTATATCACATCAAAGCACTGGTATACTGCTTTCTTACTAGTCATTACACAACAGAATTGAGGAAGTTAGCCCAGAATTTACCGACAGGTTGTCAAGCTTGCAGTCTTTGTATGCTGGGTCATTTGTTTGCTTACGTTTGATATATTAATATTATTATGTGTGATTAAAAATTTTTTTTTTTTATTGTTGATTGTTCCAACTGCATGGATATTATGCATATATTCATTTGAGAAGAACATACATTTGCTAATGTTGTGGTGCTTGTAATTCTTTTACAGGTGCTCTTAGTCGGTGGACGAGACTTTACACTCATCGGCCAGCCAATGATCAGGTAAGTAACGAGACATGTTCAGCTCTTGTGTAACTTGAAGGTGCTTGCAGGATTTTGTGTTTATTGTCGACTAGTTTCGCAAATTAATTCACATTAAGGTGCTTTATTGTGCCCTGTTCAGATTCAAACAGCAGTGTCCGCAGCTGCTTGTCATGTGACTGTGAGCATGAATTTAGTTTACTGGCATGAGGTCGCTGTCCCACGTTAGGTCGCTGTCCTACATTAGGTCGCTTTCCTACATTTGTCTTTTTGATTTGATTTGCAGCCGTGACCACGTTAAAGTGGAGGCAACTGTCATTGAAAAGACCCTGTCACACAACAGAAGTTTGGTCCACATACAGACGGCGGAAACGATTCAGGAAACTGAAAGGTGCGTCTCTTGTCTTTCTGCATGAAACTGCTTCAGAATTGTAGCAGAAGGACATGTGTAACGCTTCTCAGTCTTTTCCACACAACTGACTTTTCATTCGCGAGCAAGACAAAAAGATGGTGGAATAGTTGCAATCGGAGAAGTTTAAATTTCGCACAGTGCTCTGCCTTGTACTCATTGGTTGACTATCCAGCAGTTTGTTTTGTAGCAAACATAAAGTAAAATGAACCTTTTGTTTTGACCTAACTAGCACTTATTCAGCGTAATTCCAAAACAGCAAACTTTTTCTGCTGGCCTGTGTAAAATTGAAAACGGCTGTCCCATTTAGGACTTACCATTTAGTATGATGCAGAAAATGAGTTAATTTTATGTTTTTGTACTCGTTTGTTGCAGTGTTCCGAATCCCACAGACGATGCTGGTGATAAACAGTATAGAGCTGAATCCTTTGCCTGAATCCTGAGACAGAAGCAAGGTTGAATTTGTAGCGAATGGGATAAATGTGTTTGTGCAACTCGTGGAAATAACCCATCTTGTACATATTACTTAAAACCAATTAAATGTGTCAAATTACAGTTTTTGTGTTGCATTTTTTTTTTTACTGTTTGCATTGCATGGAAAAACACAACAACAAACATGTTTGGATAACATCTGTTCCTCCTCGTTTGCTCAAATTCAGGTAAAGCCCCACAATCTTGATTAATGAAACACTCCATGAAAATGTCCAAACTCTGCTAATGAGTCACATTTATCCATGTACTAATTATGCCGTGATCTCTGTCTATATGGTTCATACCCGCTCCCAGGGAGGGGCCCCGACACACCCGCCGTGAGTGCCTCTGGTTTTGGGCGACCACCCTGTCATTTGCAACCGGTTTGATCAGTCCTGTGGGTGGTCGCCCAAAACGGGTTCTATTGTACTTCAATACTCCCAGTCAACACATACACACACACAGAGCTGACACTTGCTACGTACTAAACATAGCATGGACTTATCACTACAAATATTTGTAACTTTTGATGCGTTTTATTTCATGACCCTTCAGAAGTGAACAGAACAGATGCAACTCAATACCACAACATGCAACCGTTTGTATTTTGAATAATATGTAAACCCAACAAGCTTCATCCACTGAAAACTTCATCACAATTTACAGACCAGTTCTCACTGGATAAAACCCTATGAACATTTTATTTTCAGATTTCAACTTCCACTGTATGTCACAGCTACATACATCACAACACAGCATAGTTGCTCACAGAATGCAGTGCAAAAAAAACCCAACAGAACAAGACACCAAATTGAAACTTCTACCGATCAAATAATTAGATGCATTTGGTAATACCAAAACACCAGCTTGCAAATGTTTTCTGAACTGAGTACCGGCAGCATGAGATTAAGAGTTACACATCAAGTGTTCGCGCGCTGGTATACACTGAAAGCTTCTGCTCCTGACTAAGAATGCAGCAACTTATCATGGAATTTTGTACCAACTGGATTTCAAGGATAGCTCAGGATGACATCATTTAACTCTTGATCATCTTCTTTGTCATCGAACGCTAGCGCTCCAGATCTAAAAATTAAAAAGGGTTACGCCAGAATTCTATGTCCAAGCTCTTGCTGTCATAGAAATCACGACCACTGTTTTACACTGTACTTACAGTCATAATAACTGGATAAAACAAACTGCACCATTGCTCCCCATACTCGCAAAAGATTGTTCATTGTCGATCAACGCAGATACAGTAAGATATATTCATGTCTTGTTGTAAGGGTCCTTAGGCGTTCTAGAGATACTGTAGCAAAGACCTTGAAAGAAGCCTGGATACTGAAAGATTGGCTGTGTTCAAAATACACTTCTTGACAAATCATTGTAATGAATCTTGTACTGCACCAGTAGTATCCAAACGACAAACACAAACGAAAACCAAACACTTGCAACTCACTGGTCACACTGAAGATTGAGCAAGCACAAATAAGGCAGCATGAAAAAACACAGAACACGTGACAAATGATCAGGGGAAAAAAAATGGAATGCTCAATACTTTTTTCATAGGAGACAGGGTCACCAAATGATCAAATCCAAACTAAACAAAAAAAATAACAGTCACTTATTCTAAGGATGAAAAAATCTAATCGTTCATATCAAGTTACTGTCCACAGAACTTAAAACAGCTGATGTCACAGGCCAGTAGAAACAATCCCTTACACAGGGTCCATACAGGTTCACAGCCTCAAAAATCCATGACTTTTTCAGGCCAACACTCCCGTTTTCCATGACAACTTCCTCACCCTCTTTTACACTGACACATGCAAGGATAGAAATTCTGAGCTTATCCAAGTTATCACAGCCAGCAAGACCAATGTTCAGAGTTAGCCATTAGCCTTATAGAAAGGCAGTTTGATGGTACATGTATTTTTGGCAATCTGTCCAGTGAGTAATCACCAAGCTGACTGTCTCATTGTCTGACTCAAACTGGCTTCCATAAAATTTCAAAATTCCACAACTTTTCATGACTCTTGAGATAATTTCATGACTTTTCCTGACCCTGAAAAGCTATTTTCAATTTCAATGACTTTTCCAGGTGAGGATTCCATGACTTGTACGGACCCTGCTGCCATCATACTCTTTGTAAGCATGGCTCTTTCACTAAAACAACAAGGAAGGTTGTGACTTCACACAAATCAATAAAAGAAACTGAAGTGGCAGCCGCACGTGACTCTGAAGGTCGTATGAAATGAGTAAAACACAGCTGTACAAAATGCTGTTTGCCTTTTTAACTTCACAGGATATTTTTCACCATCACCACTGAACGAAATTACAATTAACTTGAAAGTACATGTAATAAAAAAAAAAAAAAAAAAAAGCAGTTGGGGTTAAGCTAAAATTTGTCACATTTTCTTTCAATTCACTTCTCATAACATCCCTTACAAACACACTCTTTACACCACACTCATACTGTTACCAGTGAGCAGACTTCCCATCCTCTCCCTGCACACTAGGCAAGCTGCCCAAACCCACTTCACAAAAGAGCACCCTTCTTACACTTTCTCCTCTCCACACCTTGTTTCTCTGGGAACTGTACACGCTCATCCCAATGGTCCCATAAATACTGCATAACCTCTCTGTACATACCGTATTCAGTATAAAGGATCACCACATTTACAGCAGACACAACAAACTAGTACTCGCTTGTCTGAAACATAAGCGTATTCAATACATGTATAAAATGAGCCACTGCATGGACTTTTTTTTTTTTAAATTCTCAAGTTCAAACGCTACAAGCTCACTGCTAAAATACCAACAATAATCTTTTTTTTTTCTCTCTCTAGAACAATGATAAAAAATGTGAAAACATTCTGCAGTGACCCCTCCTCTCATATTCAGCCCAATAAAAAAACAAAGAAGAAGAAGTTTGTGCTGATGAAGTTACTGTGCACAGGAGACTTTCACCGAACCATAGTCTTTGGGCACAAAAGATCACATTATACAAATTCACATTGTGACATACACAGTGTGCTGCAGTTCACTCTACATGGTTTTGTGAAAAGCATCTTTAGTCTGTCCGCTGTAGCAAAGCTCACAGGGTGGGTGGGTGTTTGGGGGTTTAACGTCCTCTTCCACCACATACGGGTGATATCAAAGACGGGACAACGATGAAAAGCCAGCACAAATATTTGGCCCCAGCCGGATACGAACTCACGACCCGAGCATTAGAAGTCCAACGCTCTACATAACTTCGGCCACCCCGGCTCCCCGCAAAGCTCACAGTATATTATAGTGAAGAGTGTGAGGCTGAACATTGTCTGCATGTGTATCAGCATGCTTCAACTGACTGCGCCAAAATTAAACAAACAGCAAATGTGTTCAAGTGCCAGGGAGAACCCAAATCAGATACCAAACACTGGGAGAAGTCACAGAAGTGAACTCTACCTGTGTACAGGTGTACAGTTAAAATACTGAATGATGTTCAGAATGCAGCACATAACATCCAACAACACGGTCCAGAAAAGTTGTGGTCAGAGATACATAAGTTGGGAATACATGTATTACCGATCACCTCTAGTGCAGGTACAGCTGTAGCTTCAACCCTCTTTATGTACATACACCAAATATGACACACACAAACAGGAAATGGATCATGCAGATTTGTGACCAGTTCTCACACAATGGTGGATAAGCAGACTTCCATCAGTACCGAGATTAACTTTAATTTAACCCTTTAAAGCCAATGCAAACTTCGCAGTTTTACTTGAAATCTTCAGATCACTACGAACCACATGAAGTCACTATTATGCAATCTGCAGCAGTCTTAGAAGGGGAAGGCCAACGCCTTGTGTCATAGTGGCTTGAAATGGCTCCTACTGGTGTACAGTGGCTTGTTCTTTTCAAACAAATCTCATCATATGGTGGGAATAATGTGGTTGGACGTGGGTGGGTGTTTAGGAGTTTAACGTCCTTTCCCACCACATAAGGGTGATATCAAAGATGGGGCAGCGAGAAAAAGGCCAGCACAAATATTTGGCCCCAACCAGGATTCGAACTCACAACCCGAGCATTGAAAGTCCAACGCTCTACCATTCGGCCACCCTGGCTGGACGCGGGCTCTTCAGAGTTAAAAAGTTTTATCAGTACAGACTGACCCCCAGTGCTTTTATGTGTTTTACGTAGAATACCATGGAATGACTTGTTCACCATTTCGTGAGAACAGGTCGCATTTAACTGCCAACAGCTGGTACATCTTCTCGTGACTGTGGTATCAACAACTGATCAATCACGGCTTGGGACCAGACTCTCACTGGAGGAAGGAGATGACTGGACCCAGGTTACAACCATATTGCACGACATGCATTTGCACTAATAAATAAAGAAACGAAGGCAGTTGACACTAACATGGAGATTCCAGAAAGCACAAAGACAGGACGACAGGACAAAACGAACGCAGCACAAACAACATCAAGGGGGGTTGTCTTTCACACACCAGTAGCAAACACATCTCTCCAAAAATGGTCATTATCTTGTTCTGAAGTGAAAGAAACCGTTCGGGACACCTAAACAACCTAAAGAAGTGCCTGGCAAAAACAAAATTAATGCACTCGGAAACTGATATATCTCCCTGCAGGATGCCTGCAAATTCAACAACAGAAGGCACTGTGGCAGAAGCAGCGAACAGAACGAAAGCGACCATGAAAATTTCCCTGGTACATTTAGTGAGGTTTGAAAAGAGTGAGGTTAGGAAGTAGGTCTTGTTTTTCATGTACATTTTTCTCAGAATGTGTACAGCATTATATATATCTAATTTCAACAACTGTAGCATTCCCTGTCAGAAAAAAAACAACAACCAAAAAAAAACCCCCAAACAACCAACCACCCAAACACAAACAAAAGTAAGAACATTAAAAAAAAACAAAAAACTGTTAAATACAAGAAACTGTGAAACTGTTGGAGAAGATGGTAAAGAGATGCACACCTATTAAATGTAACACCAACAGTAGAACAGTGCAGACTGCCTGCACAAGTGAAAGTTTTACACTGAAACAAGACACCGACCTTTCAAATAATTGCAGTCATATGCATGTGTCCTATAATTCAAGAAAGATCTTGCAACAGGTACCCGCGAAACAAAGCGTATAAATTTACACTGTACAAGACAGAAAAATGATCAGTTGTATACTTCAACAAGCTGTTCATTAGTACACTACATCAACATGCACACACATGTACGCACGCACGCACGCACACACACACACACACACACACACACACAAAACACAACACACACCACTGGAACTTTTGACAAGACTGCCCGCTCTTACAGATTTTTGGCACAGAGTTTCACCTCTGGCACGTAGGTGTGGTTACATTCATATGTACACAGGTATAATTAAAAATATATTATGAGAAGGAATTTTACAGTGGTGACTTCTTGTGAATTTACTGAATCATGCATATATATACAATGAGCACTGAAAGTATGAATGATAAAAGAAAGAGCGAAGTGCAAGTAATACATGCAAAAAACTGATTCTTAACGGTAATCATAAAATACATAAAATCATGCATCTACTCTGTGTTTACACTCATGTAGGAACAAAGTATGGTTACACCACAAGCCTAATGCAAGATGTGTTTCTCAAAAGTGAAACAAAAACCTACAACTATATGAAGTACCGGCCCCTGTAGTGTAGTGGTTAGCACTTCGGACTATGGACCGGGAGACCCGGGTTTGAGTCCTAGCCGAGGCAAGCGGGATTTTTCCTACCTAGGTCGGCTCCTACCCAGAGCGGGTGTGCTATGGGCCCAATGGGGAGGCTGTTGCCACACAGCCGAGATTCACCCACTTCACGGGTGCGACTTTGGGGGTGCTTCCCTTGGTATGACACGTCTTATGATGTAGATGATTACACGGCTGGCACCGCAGGTGCCGTAGTTCCCGGGCCTGGTTAATGCCGGGATATTTATGACAGGAAGCGTGGAATGCGGCCCTGTCCCGCAGTCCCAAACCACACGGACCTCCATAGCATCATCTTACCATCATCCTCATCTCCATCATCATGCATAATAAAATTGCCCCAACTTCCGAGCCCTCCGTGGATTCCACCCATGACCTGGGAGGAACACCACTGGAGCCGGCAAAGAGTTGTGGCAGCAAAAAAAAAAAACCCCAAAAAACCCCCAACTATATGAAGTTTGATGCTTTCAAGTGGAGGTTACTGGCGATGAGGTGAAAGTAAAAACTGCATCATACACATCGGGAGACTTGATTTGTAAAAAAGACACTACAGCTATTAGCAAATCCCAGCATAATTTATTTAGTTAGCATTAGCACCGACGCTTCAGAAAGTCTGTAAATCATGTGGGCTAGCATACAAATACTAACGCAATCGACAAATCACATGTTCATACTGAATGACGTGTTTGTGCATCCGGTCTACGGCTATCTTTCTTCGTTACCTGTATCACTACATGTACTGTAAGATTTGCCAGCCGTTATAAAAAACTGGATGAAAGACAAGTACTGATCGTGTGTGTGAAGTTCTTGCATCATACAGTGTATTTCACAATGTGGGGGAAAAACCTGGAACTCAGCATATACATATCTTAGTTTTTATGCCAGTGCAATTTTTTTTGTTTCCTAGTTGACCCCACAACTTTGGTCTCTCTCTCTCTCTCTCACACACAACACACACACACACACACACACACACACACACACACACACAGAGACTTGGACCAACAGCAAGACCTAGCCAAGAAGATTTTTGCCAAGCAGATGTAGAAGAAAAAGATGACCAAAATAAAAACAAAACCAAAAAAAACCCTCTCAACACTCTCATTCCCGTTTTTGAAAAAAACAATAAACAGAAACTTCCCCCATCAGTAACCAAATTTTTCAAGAAACAAGTGAACATTCATTTTCCACCTATCCTTTTACTATTACACTGTACTGAGTTAACACGAAAGTTAAAAAAAAATTATTAAAAAAAAAAATCATTTTCCTATATTTGTCAGAGTTGTCATTTCTGTTACTCTGAATGACCCCTCAAAGAAACAGACGCACATGTGCAATTTCTACCAACAGCTGCTGCTGTCAACTGGATGGTCCCTTGATTGGCCCCCTGTTCCAGTTAGCTGCTTGCTGCTGCACTCGCTGCAGCTGGAGCTGCTGGCTGCTGGGAAGCAGCGTGACCTGTGGGTGGGGCAGGTGTGGTTGCTGCGGTGCTGCTGTTGCTGCTGGCTAGCGGTGGGAGGGGGGCTGGTAGTTGGTCAGGGGTGGAGAGGCAAGGCTGTTGCCAGATCTGCGGAGGCAAGTCACATTTAGTAAAGGTTGTGGTCAAATTATCAAGGACAAATATGTGACCTTCCATGAGAAAACCTGGCTTAAGTGCAAAATTTTCAATTTTTGTTTTTGGAGCCATCTTAAAGAAACAGCCTTGCTCTTTACAGTGCCGAAACACTCCTTTTGAGACATCATAATTTAAGGCAGAACTACCTGATTTTGGCAAAATCTCAATATCGTCCAGTTAGCACCCGCTGACCTTTGTTAGCCTCTAGCTCGGAACAGCGGCGTGCGTCTTACGCTGGGTTTTCTCGTGGACGGTCACATATACTGAACAGCGAACTACAGGTGAAATGTTTTATGATTGTTTGATTGATCAAAAAATACTATCAGAGTGGGTTTTATTTTCTTTCTTCTTTTTTTTCACAATGAAACTCTCAAGCAGTGAAGGAGTTTTCCACCCAGAGGGCAGCGCTCCACTGACAGACCATTCTGAGCTGTCCTCATGTGCTGTCTATCATCACATCACTGAGACAACCTGGACAGTGACAGCATCTGTAATGCTGGCACTGAGCCAGCAGAGGCGTACTCAATGCATGCGATGACCACACTGAGCACTCCAGTAGTGTAACAACAGTCGCAGAAATTTAAATGTCTGACCACTCACGCAAAATGTACACAACATGAGTTATCATATTAAGAGCTGTACTAATCAAGATAGAGTGTTTTGAACATAAAGGCATACTCATGAGCGAAACTGTTCCTAACATAAAGTGATCATAAAGTGGCTTAGCAAAGATGGAATTAGTCCATTTAAATCACCACAGAACGAACTTCAGACGATGGAGACTGACAGCTGTGAAACCCTATGAGAATTCAAGGGATTCCAGAAAATTAACCCCTTCACTGCCAAGTACTCTGGAATGCAGCACCTGCTCTGTCTTCTCTGGCTGACTGCAGCCTGTGTACACCTCTAGTGTTTAATCTCTTGTCACTTCTGAACAAAAGCACCAATTTAATTAATTATTTTTTAAATGGTAGCAAATTGGATGTCGTTTTAGAGGTGTATATTTTGTTTTGCTCCAACTACTCACGTGAATTTTGAAAAAAGGCCAGTGTCTCTGAAATCACAATCCATGCGAAATGCGAGATTGGTGCCATAACGGGTTAATTAGCACAGATGATTACACATAACTGACATGGAAATCATCCACGGATAGTGCTTACTCTGCTGGAACTGGTGGTGTGCCGTTGACTGTCCCAGGGGGGCAGTGGTCCGTTTGCCTGAGGAGTTGTCTTCCCTGAACTGTCTTTGTGGGTGGCGTCACCGGGACTGTGGAGCACGTCCTCGTCATAAATACGATACCTGCGAGAACAGTAATGAGCATGTCGTGTGCCAGGTGATCTTTGCGAAAGTCTGCATTCACTTGATGCTGAACTCATAACTGAGGAGGTCTACTGACCTGGCTGTGGGCCTGTACCGAGCCAGCTATTACGTTAACAGCAGATAAAATACTGAAAACCATCTCTGTCTTTCAGCTAGCAGTGACAAAGGCCTGTTGAACGGCTGGACAGACCAGCTTCATCTTGCTTAACTTTAATATTAAAAGAATAAAAAATCCATGTCTTTGTGGTGTGTTTGTATGTGTGTGTGTACACATGTGTGTGTGTGTGTGTGTGTGTGTGTGTGTGTGTGTGTGTGTGTGTGTGTGTGTGTGTGTGTGTGTGTGTGTTGCGTGCAATGAATGGTCTTCTTTTCATGTAGAGTGTTTAGATGTTGATTCATGTATCTGCCATGGTTGAGACCTGAATTTTTGTAAGAACCACTCTTGGCAGAAAGGCGTGAAACTGATTAAAGCAACAAACAATGACAACAAAATTCTCACACTGGCAACCACACGCATTTAGGGCTGGAATGTCTTATGCTAAAAAAAAAGGACACACAGTTGAAAAGAAGAGTTCAAGGGCATCTTCACTTCGGATGTGTCGGCACAATGTACTCACTCACCTAAACCCATGCTCATCTTCATACTCGTTGTTGTCATCATCACTGTCTTCATCTGGCGCCACAAACATCACCTCCATGCTGATCTCACCTTGCTGCAACAATGACACACACAGGACCACCATCTCGTAATACGGAGCACAGGCGACAGACGACACTTGTGGCGTCAATGCGAAGTCAAACGTGTCAAAATTTGGTTCAGTATATATTGTGAAGAGCTGCGTAACAGTCACGAGACTTATTGACCAGCAAACCTACAAATTCTGAGTCAAAATCAAAGAACAAAGGGACCCCCCCCCCCCCCCCCCCCCCCCCCCCCCCCCCCCCCCCCCCCGCATTCACCTCCCCCAATCTTGTACTGTATCATCAGTATGACAAGAGTAATGCGGAAATGTATGTTTCAGGGCCCGCATGTAAAAGTAAGGGTTACGGAGATTAGCCCCGGGTTAGAGTCTAACCTCGAACTAAACTAGCGCTAGGGTTAAATTTTCTGTTGTTTTTGTTTTAAATCAGGAAGCGGATCCACTCCACCATGGTGCCTACGCCGTTTTAGAAGGATTTTTGTCTTTCTTTCTTTGCTTCCTTTTTTTATTTATTTATTTATTTTTTGTTTCTTTTTTCCTAGTTTGGGTTAGGCCCGTAGCCGTGGGTTAAATTAACCTTGAATTCTACATACGGGCCCTGGACTCCAGGTTCTGAACCCCAGATTCACCACTGATGAATGAGGACAGTCACAATGACAATAATGAATATGTCAAAACGTACTGACACTGAATTAATGCCATACACAAAACCACCTGTTATTTTGCACCCACGCTGTCAGCGCAGATGATAACCTGACTCGGGCGTGAGGTCCATGTTTTAGAAAACAAGATGATCGATCCTTATCCGTTTGCATGCAAAACAAGATGGCTGTAAGTAATGCAGCCAGGACGACAGAATCAGATGTCCTACATAAAACTGTCCTACCCCTCCCTCACCACCACACCCCCTCTCCCGCCAACACACACACTGCTGGGGAACTGCTATGCAAAAAAAAAAAAAGAAGATTGAAATCCAGGCCAGGGTGCAGAGGCAGTGGCCTTCGGGGGGGGGGGGGGGGGAGTGGGGGGGGGGAGTGGGGGGGGGGTACCTTAAGAAAATACATTTTAGCAATTTTTTGAAAGCATTTTGTGGCCTCTCCTGGCACCCAAAAGAAAAATACTGCCTTGGTACTAGCACTTGAAAAATGAAGTTATACTGTCCCATATGGCACTTCATGTATCTCGGTATATATATCAGATTGTGTAACATTTTTCCCCCTTCCTTTTCTTTGGCTGAAACGTTGATTTTTTAAAAACTTTTTGTTTGCGCTGAAAGGATAGGAAATTTAACGGAAAACTGCAAAATAACTGAAAATTCCCCAGCCTCACAGACACACAGACAGACAGACAGACAGAATAACTGTGAAAGAACTACCATCTTTGATCACCAACCGACCTGTTGGGACAGAAGTTTGACGGCTTCCGCGTGCTTGGCGTTTCGCAAGTCGTGGTCATTAACGGAGAGGATGGCGTCCCCGACGTACAGACCCTCGCATCTGTCCGCTGGCTGGCCCTCGTGAATCTCGGATATCAGGATTGGAACTCCGTGCTCTTTGCCTCCCTGTCACCATATATCATGTCTTTATGTCACAGCAAGTGTCATGAATAAAACAAAATGACACACTAACGACAAAGAGCCAGATGGCTTTTAACTCTTTGACGACGGAGCGCAATTTCTGACGCACGATTTCCTATAGGAAATCGTGCGTCAGAAATTGCGCTCCGTCGTCAAAGAGTTAACTGTTGCATGTACACAGCAGCAGGTGTAAGCTTGCCTTGCCAAAAGAATGTAAGCAAGGAAGCTGTTGCACTGTCCTTTGATAACTGTTACAGTATTAACTCATTCAACACTGGCAGTGTTCTCCTTTGAAATTCCGTGGAAACTGGGTGTTTTGAGGTATTAGGAAAACAAAATTGCAACAACAACAACAAAATCACAAAAAAAGCTTTTCACTGTGTATCTGGTCACACCCCAACAAACATCTAATCATGAAGGACCAAAGACGTGGTCAAATTTGTGGTGCATTGGTCAGTGGATAGCATGACCCCACACAGCAGATGAGGTCCCTCGGACTTCGGATGAGGTCCCTCGGACTTAAAGGTTGTGCTGGACCGTACCGGATACACAGTCTCTAGTCTTGAAAGAGTAAGGGGGTAGAGAAGCTGGTGTTAACTCTTTCAGTTTCACCCCCAGCAAACTTGGCAGCATCTGTTCAGACTATATCGGTGTCAACATGATGTGAAGCAAAGCCTGCGGTTCATGTCTACATTTACCACCTGGACTGCTTGGTTCTGAACAAGCGGCAGGATTTGCCGAAAGGACTGACAGCAATGATAGCCTCCAATTAACAATTACTGACACTGGCAGGGAAACTGTTAAAGTATCCATACAGTTTTGCAAAAACGGACTGACGGTGGTAATGGCCTCCCCTTCATATTGTTCACACTGGCAGGGAAAGTGTTAATGTACCCACACAGTTTTGCAAAAACGACCGAGGGTAGTAAGGGCCTCCAATTCAAAATTATTGACTCCTGAAAGTGTTAAAAGTATCCATACAGTTTTACCAAAAGGACTGACAGTGGTAATGGCCTCCCCTTCATAACTGTTCACATTGGCAGGGAAAGTGTTAATGTACCCACACAGTTTTGCAAAAAAGGACTGAGGGTGGTAAGGGCTTTCAATTCACAATTATCAACCTCTGAAAGTGTTAAAAGACAAAGTATCCATACAGTTTTACCAAAAGGACCGACAGTGGTCATGGCCTCTCCTGCACAATTGTTTTTGACACTGGTGGGGAAAGCGTTTTTATACAAACAACAATGAAGTCAAAAGCTAAATACATATAACATACTCAAAGATGCATACAGGTGGGGAAAGAATGATAATACACGTAATATATTGTTCTAGTGACTGACCGTGATAGACATCCCGAGCCCTTCCTCTGGTCCCTTTTGTAGCACGACCTTTCGCATGTCCCCGAGCCCATGTTTGCGCTTCAGTGTCTGAAAATCCTGCACGAAAAAATCAGTGCTATCAATTGTACACCAGTTAAGTACATCAGACCACTCAGTGGCAAAAAAAGTGTGTTATGTAGTTACACATCTCATGTTAACAGGGTCCATACAGGTTCACAGTCTCAAAAATTCATGACTTTTCCATGACTTTTTTAGGCCAACTCTCCTGTTTTCCATGACACCTTCCTCACCCTCTTTCACACTGACACACGCGAGGGTAGAAATTCTGAGGTTATCCGAGTTATCGCAGTCAGCAAGACCAATGTTCAGAGTTAGTAATCAGCCTAACGGTAAGGCAGTTTGTTGGTATTTTTGGCGACCAGTCCAGTGAGTAATTACCAAGCTGACCGTTTCACTGTTGGGCTCAAAATGGCTTTCATAAAATTCCAAAATTCCATGACTTTTCATGACTCTTGAGATAATTTCATGACTTTCCAGGCCTGTTAAAGCTATTTCCAAATTCCATGACTTTTCCAGGATGCCATGACCTGTATGGACTCTACATGTAAAGCTTGCAGGAGTGTATCAGACAGAGTACTTTACAAACATTTAATGTTCAAAAACAAGAACACACTGAACGAGAGCTGTATGTATAATCATACAAGTTGTTTTTTTTAAATTTGTGTTGAAAACATTTGTTTTGGCTTTGTAGTTACTGAGCTAGGAAAATGCTGCTGTACATCTCTCTAACAATGGCACAACTGTGGTGATAATAATAATTTTAAAAAATCATATTTACAAAGCGCAGATCTGGAAAGTGCATCAACGCATTGACACATCACTCATGCACGCATAGAACACATCCATGATCCTAAAACAGCAGGCGCAAAAGTTAAAAGTATCAGCAGCGGGCAAGCTGAAACAAATGACTGAATGACCTCCACATACGGCAGACTGTGGACACTGTTGTACATAAATCAGATAGTTAGATAAAGTTTTAGTTTTCTTCAAACTTGTTCGTGGCTAACACAAGACAACTTACATGTCCAGGAGGGATGGGCAGCTTTTTCTTGCGGTTGGCGCGACCCCGGCACGCCCTGATGACGGTCTTGTGTCGGTGGAGGTGAATCTCCGCCTCCAGCTGGTTCCAGAGTTTGTCGTGCTCAGCACCTCGCATGTCGCGCCCCAGCAACTGGATCTGCTGGATTCTGGCAGGAAAAACAAAACAAGACAAAAAGAAACTGAGTGTTGAATTCGATTCTGTACCCTACTCCGGCTTTGTTGTTGGTGCTGTTGATCCTTCCGACTAACAAAGCTGTGAGCAGTTGGTTGTTTGAGGGTTTAACTCTTAAGAGCCGGAGCCCGAGTCCAAACACCCCTGCCCGCTATGTGATAAGACTTGTTAAAAAGAACAAGCCACTGCACACCAATAGGAGCCACTTCATGCAATGCGTGGGCCTTCCCCCACTAAGCCCGAGACTGCTGCAGATTGCAGGGAAAGTGTGGCTTGAAGTGGTTCTTTGTGATCTGAAGATTTCAAGTAAAATTGTGACTTTTGCATGGGCTTTAAAGACTTAAGAGTTAACTTTTTTTTTTTTTTTTTTTAAACAGCATGTGGGTGATATCAAAGACAGAGCAATGAGGAGAACGCCAGCACAAATATCAAGTTCCAGCCTGGATTCAGCACGTGACCAAAGCACTGAAAGAACAAGGCCCCCCCCCCCCCAAAGGCTGTGAGCAGATGAGCTGTAAAGGACTAATGCTACCACTCTTATGCTCACAGATCATTCTGAGCTGATACTACAATTACAATCGGCACCTGACGGTGATGCATGTACATGTACATGTACAATAACCCTTTCAGCCCTAAAGGAATCTAAACAGCGATAACGCTCCTCTGCCTGGGAGTTTTTCAAGTGTGCTACATCTAAAGCTGAGCTCTTGCATACAAAACCCTATTTCTCAAGAAGTACTGGATCCATCCTACAGGGGAATCTCCCACTGTGCAGAGCGTATGAGAGTCGGACACATACACGCATATTATTGTTAGGGTCTGTGAGACCGTAGGTGATACGGTGGCAGGGCTGAAAGTGATGATGTAAACACAAATGCAAATAAACATTCAGTGGACGCAAACATGCGATCACTGACCCAACAATTATCGTGTTTACTTCAAACACTTTCTTGGTGCTTTGTGAGCCGCTGGCGGTCAAGGATTCAACTTTGATTGGGTGGGTGGGTGGCTGGGGGGGGGGGGGGGGAGGAGGAACTGTGACACTCACAGCCAATTGGGCACAGGCAGTTCCCAAAATAGTCTGACTCAATTTAAAGGAAGACTTCCATATTCCCTGAACAACAACAGCAACCAAAAAAAAAAAAAGCTTTCAATCTCTGCAGGCGTATGATGAAACTGTGCGGACAGAAGTCGTCCAAAGATGGAAAGAAACAAAAGTATCCCAGAAAAACAATCACGCAGCTTCTCTTGAAGGATCTGATAAAAGAAAAATGTTGCCACGGAAATCCAGGGGGCTCCAAAGATGCAATCAGCAATCTTGATTCGTACAAGCTCATAAGCCCTGAAGGTTTCTGTTTTTCAAAGGTTGTTTTTGGAAAACTGGATGAACATGGGTGAAATATCTGCTCGACCCGGAAGAAACGAAAAAAGTGAAAAGATCAGAGAGAGAATAATATGAGGATAGTTAAGAAATCTGGTTCTAAAACAGCCTGCAGATTTCTGCTTGACGTTGAATCTCAAATATCTTGTCAGCCTCCAAACCTCTACGCAAAAACACCAAAGATATATATTAAGGCACTTTTTTTTTACATTTTTTTTTTTAACTTTGTTTTTCAAAGGTCGTTTTTGGAAAACTGGATCAACAAGGGTGAAATATCTGCTCAACCCGGAAGAAATGAAAAATGTGAAAAAAATCAGAGAGAAAATAATATGAGGATAGTTAAGAAATCTGGTTCTTAAACAGCCTGCAGATTTCTGCTTGACGTTGAATCTCAAATATCTTGACAGCCTCAAAACCTCTACGCAAAAACACCAAAGATAAAAGGCTTTTTTTAAAAAACTTTTTTTTTTTTTTTTACCGATGCACTCTGAGAGCAGGAACAGCTGAGAAGTACAGTAATGGATTTTTCAATGCTCGGGATGTGTGTTCGAATCCTGGATGGGAACGAAACATTTTTGCTGGCTTTTTCCTCGCTGCCCAGTCTTTGATATCACCCTTATGTGGTGGAAAGGGACGTTAAACTCCCTACCCCCCCCCCCCCCCCAGATGCATTCTTCTAACTACTCAATCCAGAGACATTTGTCTATGCTCAAGCTTAGTGCCCCCCCCCCCCCCCCCCACCAGTCCAATGAAATCCTTCGATTTATCCCATCCCTCGTGCACCCGTCTCAGTTTCATTCCCGAAGTGGCCTCCAGTGCGATCCCGCGTCCGCGCCGTTAGTCACACAGTGCCCGGTCAGTATCATAGCAACAGCAGACGACTTCCCCTGCACACACCGTCTAATCATCGTTTGGCTGCTTGCACAAGTCACTATCTAAATCCCGCTTTTAGACCTGCCACCTCTGCTGCATGGTCACTTTTTTTCTTTCTTTTTTGAGCGGGCTGAGCAGGGATGGGTGTTGGTGGTTGTGGTGTTGGTGGTTGTGGTGTGTGTGTGTGTGTGTGTGTGTGTGTGTGTGTGTGTGTGTGTGTTGGAGGAGCGGGCCGGCCAGTGTGATTGTCCACACAATTCTCCACCAATTAATACGTTTGCCAATTTTGAAAAAAATAACACCCAAATTCCCCGGACCCCCTTTTTAGATCTGCAACCACTGGTCACTTGTTTTCAAGTTCCCAGAAGATGTGTGTGTGTGTGTGTGTGTGTGTGTGTGTGTGTGTGTGTGTGTGTGCGTGCGCGCGCATGCGTGTGTGTAGTCCCTTGTGAGTTTCCACACAACTATACACCAATCGATAAGTCTGCCATGTTCGAGGCCGAAAAACTAATCCAACGTCAAACACACAATGGACAGATCCAATTCCAGAACTGATGACGTGTAAACCAATAATACGTCGACACGTCAACAACCGTTCCAACGCGGACAAATCGGCCTAATCGGATGCAACTCAATGACTGAAATGTTTTCTGTCAACACCGGATTAACTCGCAGCGATACCGGTGTGACGCTAGCGCCCAACTGATGAGGCAGATAGCTCTTGTTGTCGTTGAAGGTGTTTAAAAAAAAGAAAAAAAAGTCGGATTTTAGGCAGAGAGCAGAAACAAAGAACGAAACTGAACAACAAAACAACAACAAAAACAGCAAACCAAACCCACGAAACACACGACCAAACGTGAGGTCTGGCCGACAAGTAATGTCCCTCCCCCCCCCCAACTCTCTCCCCCCCCCCCCCTTCTCTCTGAAATTTGTTCCTTTCCACATTCTGGATACTTACGGACCACCAAAAGAAGTCAAAAGAACGATATGTCAGCATAGTACACGTATTATAGGAAGATGCGCCTTTCGTGTACGTGCTCCGTTTGGGATGGACCCAGGTAAACTGCACTGCATCATGTTGTTTCAGCAGTGGAGGAGTAATAGGAATGATATACTGTACTGCATCCCAGATCCCCCGTTACACCTTTGCAATGCGTCGTTTACCACTCAAGCAATCGATGCGCTGTGTAATTGCCCAGGTAATGCTTGCCTGCCTACCCACACACGCTCAGTTGGTATAGTTCGCCCGCTAGGGGGTGCAAATGAATACCAGTTACACGCAGGGGGAGTTAATGTACTCCAGCTCTCCACTCGGCGGGGCGATTGTATCCTGCCCTTCAGTCCGGTCAGCTCTCGCGATATTGCCGCGCTATTTTCCTCGAAAGGCTCGTTGCCGGAAAGCGAAACGGTTACAAATTACGAAAGAAACTAAACACGCACTTTATATATAGTCCAATTGGACACAATCATCTCCTAGATCTAGGAAGCGCTTTCAGCTTTACTTACTTCCCCTACTTTCAAACTGACGTGATTGAGCGCATATATATACGTCACGTCACGTCAGTGTCATATATATATATATATATATATATATATATATATATATATATATATATATATATATATATATATAATCTTCACCATCTCATGGCTACATTCCTTTAATTCTTCCGTTTAAGTTACGCTCTTCAAACGAAGTTAGGCTGTCACGTGACTTCAACTGGTGAGACCTAAATCCAGGATACATTTGCACCCCGTACAAAACGGGGAGTCGGTGGCTCAACGGTTTGAGCGTTGGACTCGAGATCGAAAGGTCCCGGGCTCGAATCCCGACAGAGCCAAAATTTGTACAGGCCTTTTTCACGTTGCCCCCCTTCCACTGACTGTGAGCTGGATCTGTTTGTGTAACTTGTCCAATACAATCTAGGATACATAAAATGTGGCCGACCTGGCACTAGTGGCAGTCTGACTGGATTGAAAAAGTGTTCAGCTGGACTGTACAGTTAGGGTAGCTATCCCCTTCCCCCATAACCTGGCCCCTAGGGCCGTCTGCAATCACCTCGTTGTGGCGTGGACGATAAAACCCAGCTAACCAACCAACCAACCATCCCGTACAATGCAGCTGGTGTACATTTGCTCCCCTGAAAATGACTGATATATATACATTTTACACCCGCTGAACAGGCGAACTATACCAAATGAGCGCTACACACAGACACAACGTATACATATACCACAATCTACTCCGGCAGTCTGTACTGACACAGACTTGCGTACCTATCGCGACAGGGACGAGCGGGCTTCATCTGGTGGTAATCGGGCTTTTCGCTTTGAAGGTGGTGTTGAGTGTCGCGCGGGTTCCACCTCTACACCCGCCAACACTGACTCGGGGGGTGCAGTCAGAATGGGAGCGAGTGTTTTCAGTGATGCTCCGCTCAAAACAGTAGCACCGCCACGACGGAGAGCTCTGTTTCCAAGCTGTAGCACCGTGTGTTTCCAATGTCAAATTTGAGTCGCACTGAGTGTTTCCAACCGACTTCGGTCTGTCGTCGTGATGAGGCTGGGGAATTGCTGGGGGGGGGGGGGGGGATGAAAACTAGACCGGAGTGCTGAGGCAGCGTCCTGCTGGGGGACCATGGGGGCAACGCCCCACTTCAGAAAATAAATTTTTAGCATTCTTAAATGCGTTTAGTAGCATCTCCTGGCACTCAAAAGTAAAATACTGCCGTGGTACTGACAAGCAAGTCTTCAAAGATGAAGTTAGACTGCCCCATATGACATTGCATGTATACATGACTGTGTGTGCAACCTTTTTCCCTCTTCCTTTTCTTTGGCTGAAACTCACATTTGGGATGGGGGTGGGGGGCTCTGAAAGGATAGGAAATGTGGCTGAAAACTGCCAAATGACTGAAAATTCCCCAGACTGCGTGATACAGGGAGAGAGAGAGAGAGAGGCGTTTATCAAGCAGACGACTCTGACCAACGTGTTACTACCATGAAAATACATATACACATATACATGCTCATATTTTGAACATAATTATGGCTTTCCGGGAGAGCAAGCATCGTCGGAACTTTTGAAATGGAGCAACACCGGAAACACTCCCGTCCGATTTTGATTACACCCCGTGCACTCCACCAGCCGGCTACAACTACAAGGGCGCAGAACAAAACGAGCGCCAGAATGGAGACACTTGCCCGAAGTCATTTGCGGGCACACGTCTGAAATAAAGCGTGGTACAAGCCCTTCAAGCGTCAAAACAGATCGGACAGACATCGACCAGCTCGGCCCACCAACTCAGCCTCGCAATGGACTGTCAGTCAAGAGAGTGGAGCCCCCAGAATTCAGCCAATCGCGCCACGCGGCATAATGAACACAATGGCATGGTCTGGCAAACTTTATGACACTACAACCAGGGAATAGCACGTGTAGTTGGATATGACTGAAACATGGAAAGAAAGCAGTGATTTCGTCCACTAACGTCATTGGAGGAAAAAGACCACTACGTCAATCTCTTTCATCTTGAAATCACCCCTTTTCCCATACAATGACATCACGGATGTAACTGTGTTTTGCCAATACACGGCAGAGTAAAGGGGCGGGGCTTCCCGAATGGAGTCGTCTATTCCGAACGTGGGAAAATCTCAAATACCGGGTACATACCCGGCTCAGTTTTAAGTTGCAGTGACTAGGGGTGGTGATGGGAGGATGTTTTGGGGGTATAACGTGTCGTGCCAGTCCACTGCGCGGGGTGATTTGAAGAGGGGGGTGGGGGGGGGGGGGGGGGTGGGGGCGGAGCGGGGCGGGGCCGGGGAGTGGAATTGCCTTCATGTTTACAAAGTTTGGATCCGACCCCTCGACCCTCTGATTTCGAGTGCGACGCTAAACCGGCCAAACCATCCAAACACACACACACACACACACACACACACACACACACACACACACACACACACACACACACACACACACACACACACACACACACACACACACACACACACACACACACACACACACACACACACACACACTCACACAGAGCAAAGCAGAGCAGAGCAGAGAGAGAGAGAGAGGATGACAATGACAATAATCTTTATTTTCCAACCGTAAATATTTTGGCAGAAACACCGTGTTCGAACTTGCCGTTGCTAAACTACGAGAATATTAACAAAGGAAGGAAAATCTATGTTACAGGAATGTTTTTTTGTTTTGTTTTCTGAGAGAGAGAGAGAGAGAGAGATCTCCAGTTATCAGGAAGTGAAACACAAGCCCTACAGTTGTGAGGCGGGGGACGAGATACTGGCGAGATAGGTACATGCCGTAACGAACATGCAAACTAACTGCCTGTCAAACTTCTGACAGTCCCCTGAGGGACGGTGTCAAAGACACCGTGGGGTCACTGTTAGGGACACACAGAACGCATAGCCAATACTTCCTACGTGGGGTCTTGACTTCCTGATGTGTTTGTCCCAACGTTAGCTATCTCTGAGGGTTGCTTACTACATCTATGCATTGATGAACCTCTTAAAAAAAAAAGGAAAAAAAAAAAAGGGTGGTACTGTCAGGAA
>JACVVK020000380.1:620000-673395 GCA_018292915.2 Batillaria attramentaria
GATCACTGCTCGAGGGAAAAACTCCACCACCCATTTTTTTGGCAATCACAACTTTCCAACAACAACCGTACAGACGCCAAAGCTGACTGCGCTGTACTGTCTCCTTCTTTCCATTTCTGTAACTGTCTTCTAACTCGCATCTCTTCACTGCAAACGTTACAGATCGGATATGTGTGTGTGTGTGTGTGTGTGTGTGTGTGTGTGTGTGTGTGTGTGTGTGTGTGTGCGCGTGTGCGTACGTGCGTGCGTGCGTGTGTGTGTGTGTGTGAGAGACGAGAAAAGTACAGAACTAAACTGATATAGCGCTAGCAAACCGGGTTTCTACTAGTAAAAGGGAAGCAACCACCTGCTAGTATGCTACTGGTGTCTCTGCTATTTACAGATTCTGAGACAATGACAGTGTTTAAGCTTTTTGTCACACACACACACACACACACACACACACACACACACACACACACACACACACACACACACGCACACACACGGACGGACAGACAGACGACGGAGGGTTATTACACAGACTCCCTTTGTTACACATGTGAGCAAAAAAAAAACAAAAAAAAAAAACTCTCAGCACGGACTAATACACAGAGTAAAGCTAACCCTTCTGCTTCTCAATCAGTCATAATCCCTTCCCTGAGGACCAGGTGTCATCAAAATGTCGCAACATTTCCAAATGAAACGCGCACACTGGAACCCACAGGCTATGTGGAGACATGTAATTATTACATAGTCATTCTTACAACCTTTATGCTCGTACGGCAGCTGAGATGAAAATCTGTCGCTTTCCTACCTCTAAGGCTGTCTGCCAGATAGAAGGATGTTTCAGTCGGCCACTGCCGCCGTTTTGTGACTGTGGATTCTACTATTAGAGAAAATGAGTCTTTTTTTTTTTTTAGCCTACGATCCATTCTTGAACAGAATGGGACTCGGAAAGTCTAATAGAGAGGAAGCCCCACCCAATCTCTATATCAAAATACAAACCTTTTCCACACAGTACAACAATTTATTGACTTATCGGGTCGCTTCGCCATTTAAATGTCTCAACCTGTGTCCACGCGGACGGGCTGTTGCCACCACCACTCACAATAAAGTTTGATATGCTCTTTCTTCTTTCCTTTCTTCTTCCTGCCTTTTTTTATTTTTTTATTTTACGTCTTTACATTACAGTCCAGTTTTTCCACGCCAATTTCTCCGCCATGCTTTTTGTAAACTGGTTCAGATGAGCACGTATATAGGTTTTTACTTCTTGTGCTCTCTTTCAACGTAATACCGTTTACTGCTTGGCGGTGATCCGGCTTCAATGAATAAACATGTTTAAAAAATGCTTAAACCAATAGTCTAAAACAAATAGCCACCAATCGGCGCCGTCTAGCTAATCCTCAGCCCGCAACCAAATAAAGTCGTCTGCTCCGTGTGCGATACACATGTATATATATACATATATATGTACTTACACGCCGGCTAGAGTCAACACAACGGTTTCAGGTGTTATCTTGTGACCCAAGTGACTTACTCTGATGCACGGATTAAGCACTTCCAATGAAAAGATTTCCATACGCTGTTGTCTGGGTGTCATACGCACTGAGACTTCAATAGTTCTTGACCCAGCCTATGCATTTTTTTTTTTTTTTCACTCTGGAGCAACGTCACTCCAACAGCAGCTGCTCAAGCACTACTAAAGCCGGCTCTTAACTGGACACTGCGGAGCGCCACAGTGTTGTCCACACGTGTGACACAGTTGTGATCTCGGGGCTTTCCGCCGCTGTCATCACAGCTACTGGGCAAGTAAAAGTCGGGGTTAGGGAGTTTAGCCCCGGGTTAGAGTCTAACCTCGAACCAAACTAGCTCTAGGGTTAACTGTTTTTTTTGTTTTTGTTTTTTTTTTTAAATCAGGAAGCGGGTCCATTCCAGCAAGGTGCCTATGCCGTTATAGAAGGATTTTTGTCCTCCTTTCTTCGCTTCCTTTTTTTTTTTTTTTTTAAATTTTGTTTTGGGTTTCTTTTGTCCTAGTCTGGGTTAGGCCCGTAGCCGTGGGTTAAATTAACCTCGAGTTTTACACGTAACATACGGGCTCTGGGATTTCAAATAGCCCCAACCGTGACTGTGTATTCCACAACAGATTCTGACTGGCTGTTCTACGTCACTCGGCGCACAAACAAGGCGGGCGGTGCATCCTCAACTGCTTTGTCGCCTGAACAGACTTCAGTGTTTATAGAACTTAGCGAAGGACACAAGTGTCTTCGGGATGCCTCATATAAATACTACAGAGACCGGACGGCTCGCTTCCGAGCTCCGCTTGCCTTTCCGGACGCTATGGGCGTCGGATGGTATCGTATCGTGATCGTGTGATCGTACGTCACCGTGCACCGCTGCCTTTGTTCAGTTTTGTGGTTAGCAGACACTGTGATGTGGCGCATGTGTGTTTCGCGCGCTGTGCCCAGTTTAAGAGCAAGCCTAACATCCCTCTCAGCTTGGCCTACCAGTTTCTTCTGGATGTCGTCGGCGTCGACCTCCATGCCCCGCAGGTTGTGGATCTGGAGCTGAGTGGAGTGCAGCTGAAGCAGCATGGTGTGCAGCTCCGCCTGTACCGCCTCCTTCGCCGCCCGCTCCTCAACCAGCTCGGACCGCATGTCAAGCAACTGGGCCTGCAGACACACACACAACACACACAGAAGATGAGGATTCGTGAGCCCTGTTCAACATGGAGTGCGATTGTCCCGCAGTCCCCTGAGTTTACAGGCTGAGTGCAGGGGCAGCGCCCAGATGGGGGGGGGGGGGGGGGGTCGAGGGGCAAGAGAATGAATTTTAGCAAGAATTTATTGTGAAGGCCTCTCCTGACACCTCAACGTTATGTGACATTTACACATGACTATGTTTTGGGGGGGTTTTGTTGTTGTTGTTGTTGTTTTTGAAGAATTTTTTTTTTTGGCTGAAAAGACAGGAAATTTGACTGAAAATTCGCCAGCCTGGTTTATCATTGACATGCCGCATCTCCAGCAGTTCTGTACAAATGAACCACAGCAACCGTGCGGTCATTTCAAGTTTCAGCACGGGGGAGGGTTAAAGACATGCATCGGAGTCTGTCTGCCTCCCCCACACAACAAACACACAAAGTGTCGTGACACCGTAGTGCGTGCGTGCGTGCGTGTGCGTGCGTGCGTGTGTGTGTGTGAGAGAGAGACACAGAGAGAGAGACAGACAGACAGACAGACAGAGAGAGCGAGACAGACAGACAGACAGAGAGAGCGAGACAGAGAGCGAGGGGGGTGGGTGGGTGGCCGTTTGGAAGTTTAACGTCCTTATCCACCGCATAAGAAGCGAGGGGGAGGAGGGGGGGGAGAGTTAAGTATAATGAACTTTAGAAGCAAAACTGAGAATTTCGTTTTCGTTTGGTGAGAAGGTGTGCGGGTAGCACAAAATAATCATAATGAGAATTAGTCACTATCATTTCTGTCGTTGGTAGCCCCCCCCCCCCCCAAAGGGGAAAAAAACCCAAGTCATTTTTATTAACAAAGCTTCAAATCAACGAAGCGAAATCAGTGGTTTCTGGAAGGTTCGCCAACAACCGCAAGACGCGGTAAAACCATGCGGTAGGTGGACGACTTTGCATGGACGACCAGTTAACCGCAGCTGCCATCCACTCCATGTCTGATTCGCTTTCGTAACAACCATTTTTTCTCCTCTCCCTGCTTAAGTACGCTTGGAACATGCCTCGCACCGTTTAACCGAAATGCGCTCTAACACATATGCTCTTGATTTTCTACGGCAATGAACGTCGCCAAAAACGCTTCTGACAACAAAGACAAAGAAAAAAAAACAATTCCAAAGGAAATGTGTGTGTGTGTGTGTGTGTGTGTGTGTGTGTGTGTGTGTGTGTGTGTGTGTGTGTGTGTGTGTGTGTGTGCACGCGTGCGTGAGAGAGAGAGAGAGAGAGAGAGAGAGAGAGAGAGTTTCATATATTGCTTTCCACGCTGGTTAGAGAGAGAGAGAGAGAGAGAGAGAGAGAGAGAGAGAGAGAGAGAGAGAGTTTCATATATATTGCTTTCCACGCTGGTTAGAGAGAGAGAGAGAGAGAGAGAGAGAGTTTCATATATTTTGTTTTCCAAGCTGGTTACATAAAAGGGCGGTTAGGGTGAAAAAAAAAGGCGGACCATGTTCCAAGGCCACTTGTTGCGAAACTTTAGGACATGAAGAAAATAAGTTCTGACTGCAGCCCCCCCCCCCCCCCACACACACACACACGTCACACACACACACTCTCTCTCTTTCTCTCCACCCGCACCCCCTTTTCAGAACAAATTGTCCAAGTAATCACCACTCTCTGAGGTGACCTTCGATATAAGCTGACACCCGCGCCAGTTGCAATACTGAAGAGCCCTCTCCTTAAGGCGCCATCGTCGGCTGCAACGAGAGGTGAAGGCCTGCCCCAGAAATAGCAAGTCGTGCAGGGGGGAAAAAAAGAAAGAAAAACAAGACAATTAAATCCATCAAAACCAAACAGATCACGCCAGATCCACAAGCCCGGTCAGCACCCTTCATCGGTCGTTTACGTCATCGACCTTGTCCTGGTTCTCCCCCCCCCCCCAAAAAAAAAAAAAAAAAAAACCCTCTTGGAAACACAGTCCTTGAGAGGATCGAACATCTGCTTGATGAAAATGGCACGTAATAGGTGACATCCTCTGTGACTCTGAAATATCAAGCAGTCACAGGGAGTTCACCAGCAGCGTGTCAAATCCTGGGACTAGTGTGTGTGTGTGTGTGTGTGTGTGTGTGTGTGTGTGGTTTTTTTGTTTTGTTTCTTTTTTGTTGTTGTTTTGTTGGCGGGGGGGGGGGGGGTTAACGTCCTTTTCCACCACGTAAGGCTGACATTAAAGTAAGGGCAACAACAACAACAACAGGGGGGGGGGGGGGTAGGGGGGAGTAGCTAACGCTATTGGCTCCCAGTCCCAATCACGATTCGAACTCATAGACCAAGCACTGAAAATCCACCGCACAACATGTACCAGCTAGTGCCAGCTATTCCGATTCTCTGTATAAGTCTCTGAGCACACCCAATGCAACGCCTCACTGTGTTCCACTGCCTGCTTATAAAGGCAAAACGAGTCCCTGTGAGCAGTATCCAAAGCCAGTGTTTCTGACTTCCGCAACTGAACCGGCAGACCGCCATTTCCTTCAGAACTTTCTGTCAGTGGAAAGTGTTCTGAGGGATGAATTCTGATGCAGTTTGGACCATTTCTGCTTGATCCTTCCAGCTGTGCCACGGCGTTACTGAACTGAAGTACACCAGCACTGACGACTGTCTGCTCTCACTGAGTAGTTCGCCTGAAAGTCAACATTAACTGTGAAACCCGGTGAATTGATTTTCACAGGTTTACATATTATGCCCATTGTACAACACCAGAGATGATGCCATTATAAAAAGCACGAGACAGATGTTTCGCACCCGACGCTTCGATGTGATTGTCGATTGTCACTGTCAAAATAACCTGCTGCTGGATAAGGCTGGAATGTCCACCGCCACTGATTCGAAAGTGGGAATTGACATCTTCAACGCCTGACGTCTCTGTCCAGACAGCAAGACGCTGTAACGTTAGAAAGCATCAGATATGCCCTAGAGTGTTCATGGAATCCGTCTATGCATGCGTCATGGGGCAAAAACTGGTCCTCAACTGTACGTTAGGGCGTAAAAAAAAACCAAGAAAATTGAAAGAAATGACATCGTTAAGAGTGTTTCAGTTTTGCACACACACGCTTACGATTGCATAATATGCAAAACCTGAAACCTTGTTATATGGGAATCCTTCCGGCAAAGTCTCCTGAAACCCCAGCGTAGGCACAGATCGCCACAGTAGATAATTATATCTGGGGATCATTCAGGAATCCACAGGGGAAATTAGACGCCTTTTCCGGCCTGTACTGGCCCAAAAAATCGAGGGATGGAGTTGTTTTTGTTTCATGTTTTAAGAGTTTACTGACGTAAATCAGACATGGCGTCCATCAGCTGCCACCCCTACCTTTGCAATTAAGGCCCCACCCCCACCCCCTTCCGCCCCTAAACAGCATTAAAGACACCCCCCCCCCCAAAAAAAAAAAAAAAAATTATAAAATAAATAAATGAATATAAAAAATGAACACACAAAAAAAACCCACCAAACCAACAACACCCCCCCCCCCAAAAAAAAATAAAAAAATAAAAATAAAAAAAATAAAAATAAAAATAATAAAAAACAAATTGCACACTTAGAAATCCAAGCTAACCCTGCTGCTTCTCAGTCGTAATTCTCACCCCAAGGAATAAGTGTCATCGAAATGTCGCGAAATTTCACGCCCTCACCAACTCGCACGGAGCCCACAGGCCGTGTAGAAACATGCATTATTACACCCAGCGTCAAAGCCTGTACAATGAGCTCAACGTTCATGAAGTTCTTCGATGGTTGTCTTGAAGTCCTGCTGATTTCATTAAAAAAACCAAAAAAACACCTCAGTTCGTCAGTCGTCTTTATCAATCTTCACCAGGTCTTCATCGGTCGTCTTCACCAGGTTTTCACCAGTCGACGTCACGAGGTCTTCACTGGTCGTCTTCACCAGGTCTGCATCAGTCAACTTCATTAGGTCTTCGCCGGTCGACTTCACCAGATCATTAACGGTCATCTTCATCAGTCAACTTCACTAGGTCTTCAATTTCTTTAATGTTTTAAAATAGGACCTGGTAGAATAGGACGAAATAGTCTCAGTTTGTTGCTTGCGCAGCGTAAAGCCACAAATAACTAACCAACCAACCAACCAGGTACTCATCGGTCGCCCCCAAGTTCAGGTCATCGTCAGCCGATTTCACTAAAGGTCTTCACCGGTCGTCTTCATCAGGTCTTCATCTGTTCCACACGTCTGGGTTTCAAGAGCTGTTCCCTCAAGCCAGATCCGTGTTCGGCGTTGGGCAAGAGTCCAGTATCTGTGTTTTGTCCATTCGTCAATACCTTTCAGTTACAGACACAAACAGAGACCCCTGTCCTCACCCTTGTCCAGCCACCCCTGCGAAAGAACACAAGCGCGGAGACAGCCCCGGGTAGGAGTGGCCGACGCAGTTCATCAGCAAACTGACAGAACGCTGATTGGTTGTCACAACAGGCGCCTGCATCATTCTCTCCACCTTCCTCTGGCTTTCGAAAGTGAAGAATCCACAAAACACCAGCCCAACACTACAGATGCGTTTTTCAGCAATTTCATTTCGTAAGCGAACAAAGGCCTCGTACGCGGAGTGATCTCTTTCTCAGTCTCTCAATTTTCTGTCTCTCTGTCTGTCTGTCTTAGCAATGGCAAGACTGAATATTGACCTGTCTGACCAACATCTTTGTACAGTTGTAAAATAAAGATTCAATCATTCAAGTTTATTCATTTATTAATTCAGTCAGTGTGTGTGTGTGTGTGTGTGTGTGTGTGTGTGTGTGTGTGTGTGTGTGTGTGTTTACGTAATAATAAGTAATAATTATTATATGTGTATGTATATATAATACTGATAGACTTTATCCAAACACACACACGCCGGTACAGACACAGAGAGAGAGAAGAGGGGGGGGGGGGGGCGTTTGGTGCGTGATTGGGAGTTTCAACGTCCTTTTCCACGACGTAAGGGTGACTATACAAAAGACGAGAAAAAGGCCAGCACAAATATTTGGCTCCAGCCTGGATTCGAACTCACGAGCGGCACTGATTGGGAATCCAACGCTTTACCATTCATTCGACTATCCCGGCTCCCCGAGAGAGAGAGAGAGAGAGAGAGAGAGAGAGAGTACTGCCGACAGACGCCGCCTGATTTTGTCATCAATTGTCTGCTTTTCGCGAGGCATCACACGCATCTAGTGTAAATAGCCATTAGCACAAAGGCGCCACGCCGTGAAACTGCTGTCTGTAGGGGGGAAGAGAAGCGAGCGGCTCCGCTTGCTGGCACGGGCCATTTCCCGCGCAAACCTAATTGACAAAAATCTAAACCCGCGATCTGCGGTGCTCTCAAGTCCAAAGTTCCGCTCGGTTTGCTGGACAGGAATACTCCTTTTCAAGTTGCCGGTTCTCCTAAGAACCGCCTGTCGTGATCCCGTTTTACTGTCTGTTTGTCTTTTTACAAGAGATGATCGTAAGGATCCATAAAACACCGTCATGGAATATTTCTTGTTGAATTTGTGTTTTTGCTTCCTTCTCCCCCCCCCCCTCTCTCTTTCTGAACCAATCGTTTCAATCGTATTGTTTGCAAAGCCAGTGACCCGAAAAACAAAAACTTGATTTTCCGTTCATTTCAACTGGACAATAAAGACTTGTATTGTGTATTGACTGTATTTTATCGTTGTACTGTATTGTTGAATACTGTTGTACTGATAGTCGTTTTGTAATGTACTGCATTGTATTGTATTGTATTGTATTGTATATTGACTGTATTTTATCGTTGTACTGTATTGTTGAATACTGTTGTACTGATAGTCGTTTTGTAATGTACTGCATTGTATTGTATTGTATTGTATTGTATATTGACTGTATTTTATCGTTGTACTGTATTGTTGAATACTGTTGTACTGATAGTCGTTTTGTAATGTACTGCATTGTATTGTATTGTATTGTATTGTATATTGACTGTATTTTATCGTTGTACTGTATTGTTGAATACTGTTGTACTGATAGTCGTTTTGTAATGTACTGCATTGTATTGTATTGTATTGTATTGTATTGTATATTGACTGTATTTTATCGTTGTACTGTATTGTTGTATACTGTTGTACTGATAGTCGTTTTGTAATGTACTGCATTGTATTGTATCGGTGTCGTAGGGAACTGTATTGTTGTATTTTGCGGTATTGTATTGCCGTTTTGTAATGTACTGTACTATTGTATTTCCGTCCGGTATTGTATTGTATTGTATTGTATTGTATTGTATTGTATTGCATTGCAAGGCATTTGGTTTCACAGCGAATGATGCTAATCAGAGCTACCTATCGTAAAGGAAAAGACTGACAACACTGGGAATGGAAGTACGCGCATGAACAACTGAAAGGACCCTGAAAATAGGAAAAGGACAAGCTAACAAGAGATTCAGTGTTTCGACGACTGCCTTACAACCGTGTCGTTTAACAGGAACAGGCCATCATCATAATTATTAGTGAGGGGGAAAAACATTCCCGGTCAAGTCGGTCCCACCAGCTCCGGTGGCAAAGGCGGTGATGAAAACCAAACACCCGGTAATGGTGACGATGAGTACAGGCATTCTCTGCACACCTCTTTCCCTGGACTTGCTAGACAAATGGCTGACGGCTGTGGCTATTATTTGTTACGAACAGATTTTTCTCCGACTCCCCCCCCCCCCCGGCTCCTTTTCAGCTGGCTGGAGCTTGTTTGGGTTTTGTTGTTGTTGTTGTTGTCAATTTGTTGTTTGTTTGCTTAGCGTCCTTGCAGCCTCACGATGGTCTAGTCGACGTTCAGCAGTTGGACGTTCATCTGGCGTTACCGCTTCCAAAGCTGAGCTAGCTGACCTATCCTGGCCTGGCTCTGTCCTCAGTGCGCGGTTTGAATCGACATAATTATTAGATCAGGCGAGCCGACCCTCGGATGACCCTGGGAAGGAAAATACTGCATGGGCGGGATGACTCTCCCTCAACACCAACACCAGTGGAATGGGAAAAGGAGTTCTCCTGCAGAGTCAGGAAAGCACAAGGCCACCGGGGCAGAGACAGGGCCCGTGTACTGTCTATGACCGGGGGCTATCCACACACTAGATGGCCCAAAACATACCCAATGATGCACATGGGCAAAAAATATGGAGAGGTGTGGGGGAGAGAGAGAGAGAGAGAGAGAGAGAGAGAGAGAGAGAGAGAGGGGTGGGGGGATGGGGGAGGGCTACACCTCTAACAGCAGATTAGAAAAAAAGGGAGGGTGGGTGGGTGTTTGGGAGTTTAACGTCCTTTTCCACCACATAAGGGTGATATCATAGACGGGGCAACGAGAAAAAAAGGCCAGCACAAATACTTGGCCCCAGCCGACGGGATTCGAACTCACGACCCGAGCACTGAGAGTCCAACGCTCTACCCTTCGGCCACCCCGGCTCCCCGGAAAAAAAAGAGGAGGGGGAGGGGGTTTGCAATGACATTGAAAAAGGAAGGTGCAGAGACCAGCCGTAAGCTGATCAGACCTTATTCTCCGACTACTGCTATCGTCGCCACCTCCATCTCCCACCTTCGAAGCTCGGAGTCAGTCAGTCATCCCATCATCGACCATTGTCAAGGAGGGCAGAGGGGAGCAGACCGGATCCAAAGGGTGAAAGAACGCTAAAGTAAGGGGTCATGAATACAGAATAGTCGATCAGACATCTGAACCTTTTGGACACACTGAAAGCAACCGGCCCCCAGACTGGCAACGTGGGGTCTGCGCCAAGGAACATAGTTCATCAATAGGCTGACCGAGCGCACTGCCAAACTGACAGAATTCAATTTATGAATTCCAGACATGCGTGTTGAAACCAATGAGAACTCGACAGACTGGACGAATGGAGTGTTTGCTTAGGGAAGTGATTGCATGTAATGACATTCATACTGACGTCATATTATTAACTGTACACTGTACGATCAATCATGTTTTGAGGAGAGGCCGAAGGGAAGGTGTATTTTCCGTATACTGTAAGCTAGAAGTCCCAGGTAGCAGACTGTCGAACTATGATCGATACCAAAAGGATGATTAAAAGTTCGTCTCAGTCTGAAATGTCACACCACGCCAAGAGCATGTATTGGAACCGAAATACTGTATACTAGAATGTTGTGGTCGGTAAGCCTCATGTCCCGCCCTAAGCGATGTAAAATCAGTTCTATTTTAGCAAGGATATTGATCAGACAGACTAATCCCTGTTTCAGAACGACATAGTCACACACACACACACACACACACACACACACACACACACACACACACACACACACACACACACAAAGCAGCAACAACAACAGAGAGAGAGAGAGAAGTTACAACACACACACACACACACACACACACACACACACACACACACACACACACACACACACACACACGCCATCACACCACAAGTAAAACTAGGTGGATTGGTAGATTGGCTGTTCAGGGGTTCAGCGTCTTCTCTCCACTGTATACAGGGTGATGCAGGATGCAGTGTATCAAAGACGGGGCAAATTGGAAAAGCCAGCAACAAACCCGGACTACACGTAGGTGGACCTAAAACAGGTCTCACGCACATTAGCTGCACCTGGATAACACGGGACCCGTTGAAAATTAGACGAGGGACCGCTTCCAAGTTTACGCCATTGGGAATCAGCATGTGCCTCTCTGTAGCTAACGAAGGCAGGGAGTGTCTTGCTAATTTCACACAGTTTGGTTTATCCTGTGTTTGCAGTTTTTACCATCAGCATCAGCAGCAGCCCGCAAGGTGTGCAGCTAAGCGCCAAACAGCGTGGTTCGGGACAGAGACCGCGGGCATTACACAAAATCAACGGACGTTTTTCGGGTGCTACTCCGATTCCCAACATTCCAATTCAAATTCAAAAATACTTGAAAAACACACACACACACACACACACACACACACACACACACACACACACACACACACACACATCCGAAACTGCCGCTATGAAACTGATGATGACGACGATGATGATGGAGACTTGGTATAGCGCATGGCTCCACCCTAACTGAGTGTTCACGGCGCTTAGGGAGAGGGAAAGGCTTTTAAAAGAAAGACAGCGGAAAAAAAAAAAAAAAACATATATATGAGAGGAGTCTTCAGGCGCTTCCTGAATGTGGTGATGCTGCCTGCCTTCACTGACCCAGGAAGAGAGTTCCACACTTTGGGCGCTGTATTTTTGAAGGACCGCGCACCACACCTCTCTTTGCTGGTGTCGTCAGCCGAAGGGAGCCGCAGACGGAGAGAACTTGCAGACCGCGAGTTGCGCGCTGACTGGTACACAGGTATCAGTTCCCGCAGGTGCGTGGGGGCAGTGTTGCGAATGCAGCAGCATGTCAAGGAAAGGAGTATGTGGCCAATGCGCTGCTGCACGGGGAGCTAACAATGAAGTGTCTTGAGAACAGGGGTGTTGTGGTCAGTGACTTTCGGGAGAGAGTCAGACCCCACAGACCCCAGAACAAATCCTGCAGTCCTGCCCCGCCTTTTAGTCCAGGAAACAAGGACACAGCACTCGCCCAATGGAGAAACGCTGACGGAGGAACTCAGTCTGGTGCTCCAAGACGGAACTGCTCAAGGCCACAAGCTTAGGGCTTAAAATGATCCATGATCCAGATGGAGGAATAGTGTGTGGCATTTACTGATTAAGTGTCAAAGCCACGAGCGCGAGTCTGCTGTGATGCTGGTGGAGTGAGCGAGTGAGTGAGGTTTTAGGGCTTAAAGCCGCGCAAGCCACAAAGACTAATTCGCGGCTGAGTGTGCCTGCACTACATGAAAAAAAAATGTAACATTGGACAAAAGATGCAAACTGATCTGCGAGGCGGTATAAACCCAGGACATGCAGGAGACGCTGCACCTTCATGCTAATTTCTCGAACTCCCGATTACAAAAAAGCATAGAAAACAAATAGCAATTACAACTAGGTAAAACAAAGATAAACTACTAAGCGCATATACAGCAAATATTGCAACTTATCATCTCCTAGGCGCAATAAACCAGTTCGCAGCATATGCCCAACATTACTTATTCCTAGCTACTGGTAGTGCAGACGTGATTGAGGGGCTTAAAGTTAAAAAGAAGAAATATAGATGAAAGGGCCGAACTAAGAAATCAGATGAGAAATGAGGATGTGCCAAGGGGGCATGCTTCCCCGACATTTTTTCTTTGCCAATTAGACTAAAATCTGCGCAGTTTAGTGCATTTTGGCAAGATTGTAAGTGCTTCAGAGGAGAAAACACTTTTTTGGGAGGAAAAGTTCTATAATTAGACTAAAACTTGTCCAATCTGGTGCGTTTTGGTATGATTGTAAGTGCTTCACACACCGGCAGCCAGGAAAAACCGGTATCACATAATCACAAGCTCGACCTGGGCTCGAACCCACGCTTCATTGCCATGACATTGGTGACGACCGTTCAGTAGCGCAGCGGCTACGTCCGACGCGCTACCTATTAGACCACCGCTCACCTTATTGGTGCAGGAAAACTTTTAGCCAAAAGGTGGAAGATTTAACCCCCTTCAAACTTCGTCACCACTACCAACCTAAACATCCGACGCAAAATCCAGGGAATGCACAAAAAGAAGAAGAGCACCGGAAAAAACGCCCGTCCTTTTTCTTTCACACCCGCGGTTCAGGATAGAGACGAGCAAACGCTGCACACACGGTACGGTACGGCGGACGGTGGCGCCCACTGTTGCCCGTAAAAAGCGTCTCGTCTTGCGCCGAAATTACGGGCCATTAGCGTTCGGCTTAAACACTGAACACATGTTTTCGGGCTGCTGCTTAACGGTGCAAGTTGGTTATCGAGTTTTCTTACCAGCAGGTTTTAACGAAGACAGCAGCGAAGCCGATGGCGTGGGTTCAGATCACCAAGAATGGACGTCAAGTCAAGTTCTGGCGAGGGGTGGGGGGGGGGGTGGGAGTAGTCTTAAAACGTACAGCGTTTTGGCATGTGGGTCTATTACTTTTTTGTGTGCTTCAGAACATGTGGGAAACCGCTGCTAAACCGCATGCACGTGGGTGTTGCAACTACAACCTGACTCCAACCACTGCCAAGCCGTTCCCGGCAGAAACAGTCCTGAACCGCTCGCTACATTTCTACACTCCAAGATCATAGTTCACCATTACGTTGACGTCATCTGACAGCGCAACCCGAGACACGCTGGCGGAGAGCATCGCTGCCCCAATGACGTAGAAAGACTCGAAGAGGTAGGGAGTGGCAACACTGATAATGACCCAGTGCTCAGCTCAAGTCCACCCACCACATCACGAAAGCTGAACTAAAGCCGTGTGGTCACGCCAAAACTCTACACAGCACTACTTCGGAAAAACTTCCAAACACTTAACAGCAGGGCCAAAAATGATTCGCGACATGTCACAGAAAAAGTACAAAGGGTCTGCGCTATAGGCCAATCAACAGCGCAAGAAATTGCAGGGTGGCTGGGTGGGTGTTTGGGGGTTTAACGTCTTTTTCCACCACATACGGGTGATGCGAGAAACTGGAGGGGAAAAAAATCAGCTTTCAGCTTGTTTCAGTGCATATACCTCCCGTGGCAGAGGGCCCGGAGATGGGGCGGCATTGTCAAAAGGATCTCTCTCCCGGAGTTTTGTTGTTGTTGTTGTTGTTGCTGTTGTTGTTGGTTGGTTTTTTGTTTGTTTGTTTGTTTTTGTTTTTTTCTTGGCAGGCCGGCACCTACATTAATATTATAATTGCACTATGCAGGCGAGGCAATAAGAACAAGTCACCGTCGATCACTGTCTTGGCTTTTTTTTTTCCTGACGGCGTTTCTCTTACCCGGCTTTCTGGAGATTCAACGTGTCGTCAAACTGAATTATATTTTTTTGATACTGTTGTTATGTTCACCACTCACCCCATCAACCCCTTCCTTTACTCACACACACACACACACACACACACACACACACACACACACACACACACACACACACCTGAGATATGTGGGTGCCCCACATCTTCGGGTCCCAACCGATACATCACTGTGTTTGGATTCCAAGACCCAGTCAGACCTCAGCTAGCAAATCCAGAAGCGTAGAACTTTATCTGTTGAGCGGCGAGGACAAAAGCCACCTTCCCTATTCAAGGCCCACACAACTCATTTCTCACCGCTTCTACCACTGAGACATTTCTCTCGTCTTGAACGTTCAGGAGCGGTACAAAAACCAAACAAGAGAACAAGTAACTTACGCCAAACGACAATTCGACTATCATCTATTACTGATCTATATATTGTTGTTGTTTGTTTGTCCGTCGAGTCGACGAAGACCACATTAGCCATTGGTTGGGCGGGATTTGTGTATGCGTGCATCGACGGCTAACACGGCCGATCAGTGCACGGAACGTGCGTTGGTAGTTAGGACAGGGGATGAGAGGCGCGTCATCCTGGGGGTTGCTGGCTCTTACAAACTGCATCCTGGACAGTGTTCTTCGGAGGAGAACCAGTACTGTACACTATCCCATAAATGAACACGTGTGTGTGTGTGTGTGTGTGTGTGTGTGTGTGTGTGTGTGTGTGTGTGTGTGTGTGTGTGTGTGTAGACAGCGTGTGCACTGTCCCCGCAATTTACAGCTTTTCTAAATAGCGCCAACGTCTCCATTACAGTGGGATGATTGGCGGTTGGACATTTGACCCGGTGGTCCATAAATGCTTCCTTTCACACGAGCCCTGCACCACACCAAAAGAAGTCTATATCAACTACGCAGTCCCTGGTGGTAAGTGAGCAACGTCCTGCTAACTACACCAAATGAATGGTCGCCACGGGAGACAGGCGAAACCGTGCTCAGACAAACTCGATCAGAATCTGACGTTCCATCCCAGAACGGGGCAACATTCAGCAAACCAGACCCTCCCCCGATGGCGAAGATGACAAACGGCTCCATACTCATGATCCAGGGCACTGCCGCTTGGCACCGCGACACAATGACGATGATGACGATGATGATGATGACGACGACGACGATGATGATGGGTGGGTGGGGTGGTAGTTTGGGAATTAAAAATTGTTTTCCACCACGTATGGATGATATCAAAGACGAGAAAAAGGCCAGCACAAATATTTGGCCTTCAGCTGGGGTTCGAACTCACGAACCGAGCACTGAAGGTCCACCGCTCTACCATTCGGCTATCCCGGTGTCGTAGAATATTTTGGAACCAGGATAAATCGGAACCGGTTCCCAAAAATCCTAGGATATTTCGGAACCATTCCCATTTATCCCGCACCTGGCAGACAAAATTCATGTGGGCTAATGACCTTCTAGACGGTTCCGAAACGTGCTGGTGGTTTTCAAATATCCTGTCACTAGAGTCAGGATAAATCGGAATGGTTCCGAAAAATCCTGCCACCAGGGCCAGGATAAATCGGAATGGTTCCCATTCGTCCGGTTCCGAAATATCCTGTGACACCGGCTTCCTGCTGATGATGGTGACAATACAGTGTAATAGTGACAAGAAGAAGAAAATGATGGAGGCCTGTCTGTTTAGTTGTCTAGGGATTGACGTCCTTTTGCACCACGTAAGGGCGATATTACATACGGGGTAATGAGCAAGAAGTCTTCACTCCCGTGATTGGAACCCACGTCTCGAGCAGTGACAGTCCAACGCTGTACCACTCGGCTATCCCGCCTCCCCAAGAGGGGGACGGTTGGTGGATGGTTTAACGTCCTTTTCCACCACATACGGGTGATACCAAAGACAGGCCAACAAGAAACACCCTGGCACAAAGTATGGCCACAGCAGGGATCTGAACTCACGACTCCAGCAGTGAAAACGGAAAACGCTCTACTGCTCCAGAAGGAGGAGAAAGAGGAAACCAGTGAATAACAATAAGATTAATGATAATAATAATGATAATACGAAACGAGGTATCCGTCTCCCCCCCCCCCCATCCCCCTTTTCCCCCACCACCATCATCCCCCCCCCCCCTTCCACGTGCACACACCTCCAGTTCACCCTATCGAACCATGATCAGAAGAGGTCCTCATTTGCACCCATAACCACCACTCTCTATGCCGCCCGGCGACCGGCAGGGTCCCCCTCACGTCGGCCGGTGGCGCGTCCGGCTGAATGCGACTCTGATTGAAGTCATTTTCTGAAGCAGGTTGCGGCGATTACTGGGGGACTTTGCTGCCAGAGTCTTCCCCCCATCAGGAGACACTTGGCTTCAGATGCCAGACACGTCCCTTGCAGCCCAGCAAAGAATTCTTGAGACTCCTTGCCGCCCTCGTAAGACCAAAAATTGTTTGTGCAGTTTTCAGCTCCCCCGCTGGCCTGACTGCAAGTCACAGGTCAGGGGCCGTGGTCACGACGCGTTCGTAACTTGTCCGCCACCGATTTACGCACGCGAGGGTCCGTAACTTACGATTTGTGATAAAATTGGGTGGTCATGACGTTTGCGCAGAGTTACGGCCGCTCGGAAACCCTTGCGTATTGTACACCACCTAGGAGGGTGTCGGAAAGGTGCCGTAGCCTTTGCGTAAATCTGAAAAATGGCGGCCCGCTTGATTTACCTGAACTGCAAATGAGAAGAGCATTTCGACGGGAAAGGGTGTTCCGCAATCGTACTAACCCTTTTGACTTGTACGACGATGTGGACATGCTTCAAAGGTTTAGATTTAGGAGGAGAGACCTGCAGGAATTGTGCGATCTTCTGTAGGACGACTTGAGTGTAGAGGGGGCGCGTTCAGTTCACTACGCACCCTGCAATGCAAAGGCCTGTGTGGCCAGTCGTACACACATCGTGGGTTTATTTGTTTCCTTTTTTGTGGGTTAACATTTGTTGTGTGTGTTTCGGACTAGTTCAGTGCTGAACGCACTCGGTCAGTCCTCACTGATCAGCCACCACCGTTTTGATCGTATCAGTGCCTGTCAATGCAGGTCTCATTCATTGTGTTGTGGACCCGAAATGTGCGGGTTCCGAATTCAGAGTTTTGCCGCTGGTCATGTTTATCTGCCGTAGCACCGGCGTCAGGTTAAATGCGTGGCATGTATGTGGAGAGTTTTGTTGATGTTGTTGTTATCCTCTCCTCTTTCGTTGTTCTTTGATTGAGGTTCATTCCGTTGGTTTTCTTGCCAGTGAGCCTGCTACATACGGTTTGTACGTGCAGTAAATGCTTCTACTGGTTGTAGTCCGTCCAATGTTGAGATAGAGACTGCTAGGGAGCGGTCTATATGCGACGTGCATGCTCTCCTGATCACACTCTCCACATCCATGCCACGCATTTAACCTGACGCTACGGCAGATAAACATGACTCGATCAAAAACTCTGTAGTGAACGCGTAGTGAACACACCCCCTCTTCTCTTTCACTCTTCACGCTGCAAGGAGAATTTGTGCAGGTCACGTGATGGTGTTTTCCGTGGGAATCCCGGGGGTCCCACACCTATCTAAAAATAACCCGTACGTGACACCGTTTCCAGTAAGTGCGCGTCGTGACCGGCCAACTAGCGGAAGAGATAGTTTTCACGTAGCCACATACGAACTTACGATCCGCAACCTATTTGCGCAAAGAAATTTGCGTTCGCGTCGTGACCACGGCTCCTGGACTCTGGGGCCGGCCGCACAAGTGGAACAAACATTTCATGGTTTCGTGCTAAATCAATTCTGTTGAGTCAACTCCCACCATTCACCAACAAGTTAACATCTACTTTATTCCGTTACTTGCCTTCATTTGAAAACGAAAGACTTTTTCTGCTTTGGACCACCATCTGTTTTCATCTGTATAATTGTTTTCCTAATACTAAAAAAAATAATAAATGACACCACGGAATCTCAATCTGCTAGTCCTTGGTCAATGGTGACACTGACCCCCTATCCCAGCACCCCCCCCCCCCAAAAAAAAAAAAAACCAAAAAACTCCCAAAGCACATACATTTAGTGCTGAATTTACTCGAAACTATTCTTGTAATTAGGCAATCATTACTGTGACTACATCTCCTGTATATAGATCATCAACTGTAGTTTGTACAGTGGTCTTTGGCATTCGCAAAATGCAATGGTGGTGCAAAGTGAAGATGCTGTACACTTTAATAATAATTTAAAAAAAACAAAAAAAAACTGGACAACAAGTCTGACCATATTATACATCATGACATCACAGAGACAGCCAAACTCTACAAAATCTCACGTCTGATCACTTGATGCCAGGGGAGTGCCTCGCCAACTATGGCAGCAGTTAAATCACAAAATAAGCTAGCAGAGACATTCTGGGCTTACAACAAATCTAGGCTGAATTAACTTATTTGTCTGGTGGACTTCACTTGACCTCATCACGACAGAAAATGACCCACGAGGTGTAAAACTAAAGGAGACAGTCCTGGAAATAGTTTCAAATGACGCACAAGTAAACACCAGAAAAGTGATGAAAGTGGGTTAGTCCATACTGCGGAGGATGGGGATGCAATCTGAAAGCTTCCATGTAAGACAAAGAGGCATTAATAATTCATAATAATTAGTATCTCAGTACCTTCTGCTACAGTTAACTAAACACTCAACAGTCATGAAAATGAAACTAATTGAAAGCTTCTGCCTCGCAACAAGGCAGGAATAAATCAGGACTACATAAACGTGGTTGCGATACACGAACTGTTGGCCACTTCACTATTGGGTGGAGATATCCTGCTTAAGATCTAACAGAATAAATGTTGTGCCTTTTACAAAACTGACTGCACACAAATTTTCACCATCAGTAAGAAAGCCATTTCAAAATTCATCGAACAATTCTATGAATTTTCTTATCATTGACGGATCAGGCGTATATCTGAAATAATGTATACATGCACTGTAATCTGTATAGATCCCTTTTCCAAACAGCTTTTTGGCTGCAGCCACAGATAATGATATTGATAATAATACATTTTAATAATTGTGTATTGTGTGGGTGCTTTTCCAAATTTCTTCACCAGGCTCGGTCAATGCTCCGCGAGCTGAACCCAACATGCGCGCTGATGTGAATCACATGCATTTTCTCAGACAGTTTTAGAATTGCATTTATTTTCAAATTTTGTGGGCTGAACATTTCCAAAGCAGATCTCTGCGGAGGTAGGCTGTAGTCTTCCCATCGTACGTTATACCGAATCACACTGCAGTATGAGTCACGGACTATGTATACATTGTGCAAATGTAATAGTACACTAATAAACTGTCTGCACTGCACTTGAACCATAATCCTATCAGTACACAGGAGAAGAAGACCAGTTGATACATGCACAAGTGTCACACAAGTGTACGTGAATGCATGCTGTGTCTTAACCTTTTTTTCATCCCATGCACTTAACATTTTTATCACCTATTACATGTTACAAATCAAGCTGTCTTCTTTGCAAATTCTACTGTCACATAATTGTCTAATAATGGAATGTGTGGTAGATTTTACAAACTGAAAGCGAGAAGAGTGTGGCTAGGTTCAGACAAAATGATGTAATGCAAAAAGTCAGCTGCAACTGTCTAATGTACCAGTCTGACCTAAAAAAAAAAAAAAAATAGATGTAAAAAATAAAATAAAATAAAATAAATAGTTGCAGTTACTTGTAAATTTATACATGCACCACAACCATCACCAGCCCCCCTCCCCCACTCCTCCCTGTCCCTCCCCCATCCAGCCCTGGGAGGATTTGGGTGGGGTACGCCCGAATAGAATACTAAATTTACTTCTACTTCCAGTTAAGTCTACTATTTGTAGACTTTACATGTACTAGGGCTGCACTAGTCCCCCTGGTGAATTGTGTGATCTTTTCTACTTTTCATCCATGTTCTTGGAGCCCCAACAAAGATGGAGCGATGCCGACTATAGTGTGGGGACACAACAAAGGAAGAAACTAACCTGTAACCCACAGTGAGACAGACAGGAAACACACTGAAGAATTGGTCACCTTTGAGTGAACCACTTTGCAAACAGCAAAGGGACACAACTTTAACCAACATAGCACCACTCTCTGGGGCACAGAGTCTTTCAGCGGAAAGTACCTCTGTGCACGGTGGGGAAATGGCGCTCACTGCGCTACCGTGACGGGCCTAAATTGTCTCGGTGCTCTCAAACACAAGGTCGCGCACTATGTCATCCTTGACCAGCTTTGAACCCAGAGGGATCCTCAATGGCGCAAGTGATGGCAGGCTGTCTTCAGAGTGAAAGTAGGCGTGTTTCTGAATCAGAGACATACATAACATGTCTCTGTCTGAATGGACAGATCTATTATTACATTCAGTCCTAGAGCACGGGTGTGTATGCTTTTGTAATCGTCTCTTATTCCACCACAAGGCAGGTACATGATCGTCTGCACCGTGCAATAATACTTGCCTGCAGAGTGCAACCCCCTTTCCGTTTACTCACATCCTGTTGGATCAGTGCACCACGTAAACAGTGCCATCAAAGCGCAGCAATAATTGTCCGCTGGCAAAGATTTTGCCCAAACGAAAAGTGGTCGGATATTCAAGACTTCGTTTCAAATCGAATCATATGACACACAAGTCTTCGCTTTTCTAAAAAAAATTCGCCATTTTTAAAAATGGCGCTGGGTGTAAGCAGTCACATTTTCACGCCCCGCCGAAAAGGGACTGCACTCTGGAGTCTAACATAGCACTCCATCATCTCATTACAATTTACAGAAATGGTGCTGGTATGGTCGAATGATTTCACGAACCCACAAACTGACAGAACCACTGTTTATTACTGGGGAGTGTTCATTCTTACGAATACCTGTTAAAAAGATTCAACAGTAGGCATTTTCAGGTTGGCTGCAGTCTGTGGTCTACCGACAGTGACGCAAGAACTGCAATGCCGTAAGCAATGTATCCATGATTGTTCTACAACCAGCTAAGAGTTCTAGGTAACTAGAGTTGTACTAACGCTGATCACACTGGCAATGGGTGAAAAAAAATCTGTTAGTGGGCCACTGTGGCACATGTACCGGTGTACACTCAAGTCTGATCACTGATGCCGCATGACTGCCCTCCCCTGCTACAAAGTACGAACTGGCAGAGACTGACTGACTGTTGGTTGCAACTGCTTTCAGACAAGTAACGTATCATGCAGCTATAATGTGTATCTTACCCATCACACTGACTAAGATATATCCCGTTACATTAGGTTAATTGCAGGGCGGCCTCAATATCATGCAACACTACGTTGCCACGTAAGTCACTACTCGGCTAGAGGCCATTCCTCTCCCAAGGCACATTAGCAGATGCAGGAAAATGCTCAAGATGAGAAAAAAGAAATAAAATAATGTAATATGTAGTATGCGTACAACACAGAAAATACATAAGCACAGTATTTAACGATCTATTGATCTTGGTAAGTGTTGTAAACACCAATAGCCTACCTCGAGCTTGGCGTTGCACTGGAAAATCGTCTGCGCTTTGTGGCTAAGCTGTGCAAATGCGGCACTCAAAGCCGTCATTTTTTGACGGCCTTCAAACGTTAGTTCACATTGGTCTGGGTCTATCTCCCCTAACAGTAGATCTAAATCGACAAACGCTTTGTCGAATTCCTTTTCGAGCAACTCTAGCCATCGGAAAGACAGCGTGGCAGCCATGTTTGAAAACGTCTCCCGTTTACACTGAGCTGACGTTAGTTTATTTTCGTAACAATGACGAAATTCTGACTAAACTTGGTTTCCTTGTTTGGAATAAGATATTATGATAGCATTTTGTTGTATATATTGAACAAAGGTACTTTACTAAATCCGAAAACTTCGTATGAAATAATCGTCCAGCCAAACACTCAACCCACGTGCCACAAGCTACCGACGGCTTGTACGCGTTCGCAATCGAAGCCGTTTCTGAGGTTTTCATCGATCTTTCGAAGATGTGACAGATGTCAAGCGGTCGCGTTGATCATTGTTGTCGTATAGGCGTGTTGTGTCATACATTTTTGGCATTATCTTAGTCCTGTTTCAACCCGGGCGGTTTTGGCTCGTAGCAGACGATAGCATTTGCAGGCTCGACCAATCAGCGAATGGGAGGGGAGAGCTAGAGTACGTCTGCTGAACTTTCCCACACACAGTCGCATCATGGCGAGGCTATAGTACGGACTCAGGATGACTCCTGTAACAAGAATTGTTGTGTTTTTTCAGCTGGTGTTTATTGCTTATACATTTCCAGATGTGGAATATATCCGAAGTGCATGTAATCGAAGATGTGAATCAAGTTTGGTAAGTTTGTGTATTGATTTCTTGTTTGAAAGTTACTTTGTTATACGTGACATTTTCATTTTAGGGCCCCTCTCACAGAGTTTCGAGTTAGGCACTTTGGAAAGGGAGGGGTGCGGATAAAAATCAGTCAAGCCAAGGGCTATGAGATGTACACGTCGCACTTTTCCAAGCCTGTCACAGAAGACCTTTTCCGTTTCAATTTACAAACTAGCGTTCCACTGACGTGGATATCTACATTGACGCATGTACAGATGACGCAGCGTTGTCATGCAAAGTCACAGACAGACACACACACACAAGACGAGTGCTGCCGTACAGATTATAGTACATTCACTTGAAAAGTTTTGTTGATATCTACATTGACGCATGTACAGATGACGCAGCGTTGTCATGCAAAGTCACAGACAGACACACACACACAAGACGAGTGCTGCCGTACAGATTATAGTACATTCACTTGAAAAGTTTTGTTGGAATGCGGATTCTTCTGGGGTGCGACTTGGTACAGAGGGAGAGACACCGTACCTGACATTTTTTTTTCACGGCTCCCGGCCGCGCGGGCTGTGCTGCTGTGAAGGCCCCGCGATTCAAACGGTGGGCGGCATGGGTCCTACCATAGAAATTGGCGCTGGCAGCTCGGGGAGAGGCACTTTGTTGTCCCTTGCAAAGTTTTGAAAGCAGATTTGAGCACAATGTTACTGTTAGAGACGGGATAATTGGATTTGATGCTTGGCTGAATTCCACTTGTCCTGAGTTTTCGACTACAGACTTGTTACAGGGGGGACACTCGTTACTGTGGGTTTTCCCACGCGACAGTGTCGAAGTACAAACTGCGGTTTTCAACAAGAGCGTTTTCTTGAAGTGTGTGGTTGTTAGTGTGAAGATTGTAAAGATATATTTTCAGCTTGCTTGCTTGCTTTTACATGCGCGTTTGTGTGTGTGTGTGTGTGTGTGTGTGTGTGTGTGTGTGTGTGTGTGTGTGTGTGTGTGTGTGTGTGTGAGAGAGAGAGAGAGAGAGGGTCGGGGAGGGATGGAGGCCTTATGGAAACGGAAACGTGTACAAAAGCAATTGCCCCCCCCCCCCTTCTCTCTCTCTCTCTCTCTCTGTTCAGCGGTAATGAACGATAGGCTGGGACTGACACCTGTACGTGATAATAAAAAAAAAGTAACAGTATTTATCTGCAGGCAACAGGTGTTTAAATAAACGGAGTGCCCTTCCGCCCTAATTAACAAAAGGACCATAATGTCAACACGCTTTTGGCCTCTCGAATGGACTTGTGAAGTATGGCTTCTTATAAAATTTTACACGATTCCGTGGCACACGAACGTGTGATATAGTGAACAGATACCGCTGTGAAACCAAAGACTTCAGACGCGCTATATGTTTCGTTAGGGCAGCCCTTCTGATGAAATGATTGTATTTGAAAGGGTCGCTGTAACTGTGTATTACTGTTCCGAATGGAAGCCTGTGCATTCTCTACGTTTTGTGGTATTTTTGCTTGTATGCTGGGATAACCAATAATCGGCATAGTTTTGAATCTGTCAGCAATTGAATGGCTCAATTCTTGATGCCACTGGATGGTTACATAGGTTCAAGGGAATGTGAACACTGTAGAAGGACTGAAGACAAGAATCATTGTTGATTTGAGGGGGAAAAAAAGATGTTTTATTCCCCCCCCCCCTCTAGCACAGTTGGAAGCTTGACTTGACTGCTGCATAAAGCGTAACTCTTCATACATGCATTGCGGTCACGTGCCCGGAAGCCATCTATCAGCATCACTGATCCACTACACTGTTACAGCACTCAAGTGACTAACCCTCTTCAGTCCCCCTCAACTTTATGTTTCTCGGTCAAATCTGCTGTCTCGTATATCGTGTATTTTCCTAACAACAGATATGTTGGACAATCGATCAAGACAAAGTCACGACAATAGTCAGTGTGTCAGCTGGAACGCCCCGCTTATCCCGAAGCCCTGTGTCCCGTTCATTCTGTATGTATGTATGTATGTATGCATGTATGTATGTATGTATGTATGCAGATCAAGATTTATTGTTGGCACACTTACTTTTTTGCGATTCCAGGAAACAGGCAGGTTGCAATCAGACTAGACAAGACAATGCGTGCAGGGTTATGACGTGCTTTTGCCACAGTTTATCACCCCGTGTTGCTTTTTTTTCTTCTTTTTCTTTCTATTTTAGAACAGTGCTCTGTCGCTGTGTGTGTGTGTGTGTGTGTGTGTGTGTGTGTGTGTGTGTGTGTGTGTGTGTGTGTGTGTGTGTGTGTGTGTCCAGGACAGGTCCGGTACTTGACCCTCGGACCATCTATGAAAAGGTTACGTTTTCGAATCCCGCCTTTTCTTGTGCCCCATTCAGTATTTGAGATCACGTGGCGGACACAAGACTTTGACAGTGATCCACCCCTCTCTCTCTCTCTCTCTCTCTCTCTCTCTCTCTCTCACACACACACACACACACACACACACACACACACACACACACACACACACACACACACATTTCCTCACTTTCTAATTCTATTCCACTTCACTCGTTACTCCTGCATGTTTTGTTTTTTTTGTTTTTTTTGCCTGTTCTCCCAGTGTGTTTGAAGAGTCTGATCTATAGCCTCTTACTTTCAACGGCTATTAGAACCAGTTTCGTGCCCACTTCACTTTTGCGCTTTCCGTCAACCGATGCTCCTCGCCCCGTGATTTGTAGCCGTGTTGAACAACGTTCGCCTGCAGAAAGCCGTGGCGAGGAACATGACGGCCCGTCAGTCTGGCTGAAATGGAAGGCAGCAAGTGTTACAACCTGTGGCTTCACTTTCCTTCCTTCCTTTCTTCTAGGCGACTTTATACTTTTCTGGCTGTGGAGAGAGAGAGAGAGAGAGAGAGAGGGGGGGGGGCAAACTTATAACGAAGACTTTAAAGATTGTACGCGATCTTTGCTTGAACTGTTTCTAGAAGGCCAAAAGCTGGAGAACGGGAAGAAATGGAATGATTGCTAATTAACGCAGTTGCTGAACTTCGCACATACTTTTGCCACTTGGTTTGAGCTTTACGTTTTTATTTGAGACTTTCGTTCAGAGAGAGAGAGAGAGAGAGAGAGAGAGAGAGAGAGAGAGAGAATGAATGAATGAATGAATGAATGACTGAACTTTGTTTTTACAAGGATACAAGTGTTAAGAATTACTACATGATCTGAACTACTGAAACGAAGAAAAATCAAACAAAACAAGGGGAAAACAGAGAGAAAACAAAACACAGCAAGAAATAATTATAACGGAGCGTATTAAGGAAATCAAGGAAATGGCGAGAGAGAGAGAGAGAGAGACGGGTAAAAGAGGCAACAAGGTAAAGATGCCAGTCTTCGCACAGACCTCAGCGATTCGTTTTGAACTTCAATTTCAATTTCATGTTCTAAAGAACCTTTGGTGGGGGGGAAAAAAAACTGCGACAGGAGTCAGGATAATTGTGTTTGACTTTTGTCTTTTGTTCTCCCAGTGAGAGCTCTGGAATCTGTAGCTTATTATGAGCCCGTTGGGACTTGGCAATAGATCAGATAAGTGTCACCCTCGATGGCGGAGGAGGGAGCACAGGCTCTGACATTACCATACGAACTGAGTGTGATAAAGCGGAGAAGTCTAGACCCATACGATGCCAACTGCTTCTCTGCTGCCATTAAGTTTTCCCATGTTGATTGTCCATACCTGTGCACCTATCTTGATAAAATAAAATTAATAATAACTGAGCAATCATGTGTAGGCGCTTTATCCAATTTCTTGAACAGGCTCAATGCGCCGCGAGCTGATCCCAACACGCACGCGCGAGTGAATCACACGCATGCTCTCACACACTGGACATAAACACATTACTATCACATTGTTTCGCACTGATTTACTCTGCCCTTCCACACCGTGTCAGTCTGCTTGTTGTGAGTTATTGTTTAACTTTGAATGTTCCCTGTGAGTCTGTGTGTATGAAAGTGGTGTATGTAGTTATGATGTACGGCGCTTAGAGCCTGTTTTATTTCATGTATAGGCGCCTTATAAGTCGTCATTATTATTATTATTATTGTGCGAGGGGTCAGCTCAGCTACTGACGTTCCAGAATTTAGATTTGGGTGTTATTTTCAAAGTTTGTGGGCTAAACCTTTCCAAAGCAGAGGAGGAGGCAGCCGGAATACCCGGAGAGAACCCCCGACGATCGGTCCGAATGAATGGTGCCATGTACAAGGAGGAAAAAATTCTTTTTTCCGAGTTGGACTCGAACCTGATCCTCACTGGTGAGGAAGTGTCTTAACCACAAGACCGCCGAGCGTCCCGGGTCTGCTTGCTGACTGTGTCTGTGGTGCGGCGTATGTCGTGGAAAAGGACGTGAAACCCCCAAACACCCACCCAACCACTCTGTGGTGCGGTTTGTGTTTTCCATGCTGATGGTTGATGCCTTTGCACACCCCCCCCCCCCCCCCTCCCCTGCAGGGAATAAGTGCGATCCTTTTGATGTCATGCCGCCCATTTTCCCCTTATAATATGTACATGTCCACGTTTTTACCACTATAGATGAATCCCTGTCGTGTTCTTTGAAACATGGGATCATTAAAAGCAGAGTATATATGGTTTATTAGAAACAGACGTTTAACAAGTACAGGCACATCATAATAAATCTACTTGATTAAAAAAAAAGTCTTAACTGTGATCGATGGACTTAGATTAGTTACAGTTACGTGTATTTCTTTTTTTATATTTTTGGAGACTTTTGGTGGGAAGGGGGGATGGGAGGGGGGATCAGGTATCTGTGGATACGGGTATATCATTTGTTTTGTTTTGCACGTGGGGGCGGGGGGGGGATGGGGGGGGGGTATTTCAACCTTGGGGTAAGGTTAATCGGCGTATAAGATATTTTAACCAGCAATGTATTTGCTCTAGCTGTGCCCCTTTCCCGTATACACTGTACACCCTTCTTTGACACGGGGGGACCCCCTAGTCTTGGCATCAGTTCCAGCTGCTGTTTTACGCTCGGGTCGTGTCTTATTTTTGCAAACCGTGGTTTCAGGGCTGGGCAAAACCCAGGAGTCCGCTGACACAAGCCTCATGCAGGGAGAGGTCACGATAGAGACATGGGGAGAAAGAGAGAGATGGAGGAGATGGCGGACGGCGGGGTTAGGGGGGAGGGGGCGTGTAGTCGCGTCCTCCCAAAACTTATGCACACTTATTTCGTAGACACACACACAAAAAAAAAAAATGTTGCTGTGCTTTTGTGCCCTCTCTGTGCTCTGTGTGTGTGTGTGTGTGCAAATGGCACGCTACAGATAATGGGCGATAGAGAAAAAGAGGAGAGGGGAGGCGGGAATGTCACAGTGCTCCGATACCACAGCAGAGAGCGCTCGCAACATGCTGCGCGCATAAACTGTCTGTACCCCCAGAGTGATGTCATCCCACCGCTTTTTTTTTGGGTTTAAACTGAACAACCTCAGCCTCCCCTACCCCCTCTCTCACACCTCGCCCCTGCCCCCCCCCCCTCCCCCACCCCCCCACCCCCACCCCCCAAGCCTGAGCAATCCGGACGTTCCCACGCAGACGGACAAAAATGGTCGAACTGCGTTATAAATCTTATTTCTTCTAGTGCACGTATTGACAATCATTGGTCTTCCGTTCTGCCCCGCTGGAGTTGTATACCTGACATGAAGGTACCACAGTTAAACCCACGGCTAACACAGAGGCTTGGAAGTACAAAGTCCATATCAGACGAGAAAGATCAGTATTAGAAAAGTCTCACAAAGCACGCGTAGAGGACAACAGACAAAACAAGAGTTAGTTGTGTAGGACTTAACGCCACGCTAGCAAGCAAATGTAAAAATTGAACCGAGATAATAATAATAATAATAAGTGTGTATCATCTAAGCGCTTTACTCGGCTCACAGCGTCGCGAACTGAACCCAACACGCACGCTCGCGTGAACAACACGCATTCTCCCACACACACCGGACATGAACACATTCAAATCAAGTGTTGCGAAGGGTCAGCTCAGCAACTGTAATTTCGGAATTTAGAATTGCGGTTATTTTCAAATTTTGTGGGCAGAACATTCCCAAAGCAGAGATAATACCGCTGTCTTTCTCTTTGTTATTTTGTCCCTTGATGAAGGGCTTCTCGGCCGGAAATTAGGGAGTAAATTTGTTCCTTGTGCGCGCTTTGGTCTTCTTGTACTTGGGTCGTGCAACTGGATGGCTTTTTGTCACTGCGTATCCCACGGTCGGGGCAGACGGGTACTGAGTGCATTTTCATAATTAACTGCAGCGTGAAAAAGATAGGACGTTTCTGATAACACTGTGTCCCACCCCACCCTGCTGTCGACCCTCATCATAAATCGAAGAAAAGGGGATTTCACGTCGTTTAAGCAATGATTCACAATGACAATTTCAAAGTGAACAGTGCATGAAGAAGACAAAGCAAAAGCAATGGATGAACCGACAACACAAAGGAACGAAAGAATTAACGACAACATAAAGAACGTATCAGATATTCCTCTAGTTACGTGGGTAAGAGGAGGGTGGGGTGGAATGAGGTGAAGGGGGGGAGGATGCTGCAAAAGTCGGCAGTGCCACTTGCTTTGGGGTGGATTTGTTGACGTTACAAGCCGCGGTAACACGAACCTTGTTGCTCTAGGTTACCACAAAATCCCCCCACAGTCTAGATCTCCCCCTCACACACCATTAGGTTTCCAGACTCTGAGTCAGTGACTCGTCTTTTTCTCTCTCGTCTCTTTTCTTGTTCTCGGCGTGTGATGTTTCTCTTTCCTTTCGCGCGTAGCTTACCGACCGACATGCTGTACGTTCTGGCGGGAAAGCCCCCTGGTGTCAGCATTTTCACACAGTCTTTTGGGCCGCGTTCACATCCAGATCTTCGTCCTCCGTCCCTGTCAGAAGTGGGACATGGTGACCGTGTCTGTCAGCTATACATACAGTCTACGGCCACCCAGTCCCGCATGTATACAAGACGCTATGTTTCGATTGATCATAACGTTGCACTTGACACCGTTGGAAAGCATCAGAATTCACACACACACACACACACACACACCACACACACACACACACACACACACACACACACACACACACACACACACACACACATCGCCCAAACGCACAAGCCAAAGAGACTCATGTGTACAGTAATTTTAAAGAAATTCCAAAGTTCAGGTTTTTTGGGCTCACTTGTGTTGTAACAAAGTGAATCTATGTTTTAACCCTCTGTCGTGTGTGTGTGTGTGTGTGTGTGTGTGTGTGTGTGTGTGTGTGTGTGTGTGTGTGTGTGTGTGTCCTCCCAAAAAACTTTAATACTGTCATTTTCTCAGAATCTACAAACAGCAGATGCACCAAGCTTGGCATGCTGATAAACAGCAACAAGACCTTTTAAAACATACCCTTTTGAATGACCTTGACTCAAGGTGGTGTCTTCCACTGTTTTCACTACATGTATCACCTTGCATAAAACTGAGTTACAAGACCAACAAACCTGTCCCAACTTACTATTTTTTACTGACTCAGTGACTCTGCACGCAAAATTTGTTCCATATTTAGCGGCACCGTTACTACAAGGTGACGCTATCGTAATCGACGCTCTCCCTCTGGCGGGAGCTCATAGCGCCTTACTATGAACACACACTAACTCACCCAGAAACGCATACAACATGCCTCCACACATACATTTAACTACAAACACATAATGTGAAGCATATCACACACACACACACACACACACACACACACACACACACACACACACACACACACACACACACACACACACACACACACATACGATGATGATGTGGCAACAGTTTATTGGTTGAGAGCTGTGAAGCTAGGGATGAAGTCTTTCGTTGACCCCTAGCCCTGAAAAACAGGAAGCTTCAGAAAACCAAGATTATCTGGACGGTCTTCGGTTTTTTGGTCTAGGGTTTTTGGAATGACCTCGCTTTGCGCTGTTTTTATGTGTATTTAATTTTGTCTAATATAGTATCTAGTTCAGAGGAAAGCCTCCATTCGCGTCCGCTTAGAATGACATGTAAACGTTTTGGACCGTCTGACAATTGACATTACGTACATACCAAATTGTGGTAGAGGAAACGGAGTCTTTGCCGTAATTAGAGGGAAACATTGGAGAATTAATTTTTTTTTAGCAGTCTTCGCAAATATTAGGTTTTGCAAAGATGATTTCATGGCAGGGAAAAACTCCTGATATTTCTTTTCTTGAGTATTGATGCTGTTAATTCTCCATCTCTCTGTTTTGGTGGTGGGTGGGTGGGTGTTTGGGGATTTTCTACCACATACGGATGATATCAAAAGACGGGGGCAACGATGAAACAGCCAGCACAAATGTTTGATCACAGCCGGGATACGAACTCACGACCCGAGCATTAGAAGACCAACGCTCTACCATTCGGCCACTCTACCACTCTGTTTTGGTCAAATTGCTCCAAATGCACATTTTGTTTGTGTAGAAGATTTCCTTTGCAGTGAAAGTTTGTTTTTTTTTCCTTTTCAAGGGTTAGTAACAGACAGATTGAATGTTTTCCTGAAGCCTGTTTCCATCCCATTTTCACCATCCTCCCCGAAAACATTAAATTTTAAAAGGGGGGACAATTTCTTTTTTTAACTTTTTGTGGGTCGTGGCCCAAGGTTAATATTTTTTGCGTCTATTTGGTTTTGCCGGAGAAGTTTGCTTCAAATGCACATGCCCTGTTTGTGCTAGATGGAGCATGCAGAAGATTTCTTGGGGGTAAAAGTTTTCCAAGGCTCAGTAACACACAAACTTGTTCCTGAAGTCTGTTTCCTTTCCATTTTCACGTTCTTTCCGGTTCACGTGATGACAAATTTACCACCTCCAGACCTGATGGCTCTGGCATTAGAAAAAAAAAGTGTATTGTGACTTTCAGCACACGTTGATGTCTCTTCTTAATCGTATTCCCCGCTCGGGTGTCTCGTCAAATCTGTTGCAAGTCGTGCTATTTCACCGGTTTTGTCTTTCAGCGACAGAAATAAAACAGGCGGTTGCGAAAGAAAAGCGATAATTGGGGAGTCAGCATAGTGAGATAATTGGAAAAGGTTACAGTCAGATCGCAATATCAGGTTCACTGCACATCCTGCAACTGAGTTTAGCCGGCGGATGCCGCCCTTTTTGGGGTTTATTTTTCGCCTCGGCGGTCAGCCGGGTGCCCGGCGCAAAACTGCGTACTTTTTTGTGTGTGTGTGTTTTTTTTTTTAAACTGGCTAATCACTTCTGTAATTTCAACGAAAGTTGTCAGCTTTTTATAGGGTGCTTGGTGCTAGTTGGTGTGTGTTTGTTCCCGGGGGAGGGGGGGGGGGGCATTGTCAGCATTGTCATAAGCAATATGAAATACAATACGGCACGGATGAATTGTCTCTGTCTTTCTCAAGGGCTGGGGCACATCAATGAGTACATCACAGCTAAGTTGCATACCCACACCAAACTAAAAGGGGTAGTTTATTAAGTAGCACTACACGTTCTGGGGGAGATTAGTGACAATTTGGGTGGAGCGCGTATGGGTTTTTCTGAACTCAGAGTTACCATCTTGAAATGATCTGAACTAAACTGAACTAAACTGAACTGAACTAAACTGAACTAAAACTGAACTGAACTGAAATGAAATGAACAACATGTTTGCTCCCCGGCGCCAGTTGGAATAAGCGGTTTCTTAAAGCTACGTGTGCCGTAAATGTCGTCCGGTTTACCGGGCGCTTGGCTGCAGCGTAAAACAAGTGCAGTTCTCGCCGTGCCCTGGCCCCCAGGGACAGGTGTGACAGGGCAGGGGCCACGCCGAAGAGTCGGCAACAGGTGACCACACCTCTGCGCTGACATTTACGCAAGTCCATGGCTTCTCATTGATATGTTGGCACGTGTCGCCTCCATATCTTTTCTCCACGTTTCCGCTGAAAGCGACGCCACATGGGGCGGGAAAGTAGGTTAGGAGAGACGCTTCCAGAAAATGCCAAGAGCTGCTTCTTTGCAAACGAGGCATTGTAGTGAAATAAAAGAGTATTTCTCACTGTAATGATGACTTTCTGTTCTATCATTGTGCATGCCTGTTGTACTTCGGCAGTTTCGTTGACCCCCAAGGCAAATATCTCGATTGGAGATACTGAAAGCTTATCAGAAACGAACATAGGACATTTGGAGTAAAGGTAGTGGTTTTTTTGTTCTTTTTTCATTTTTTATGTTGTTGTTGTTGTTACTACTTGATTATCCCTTTCGGGAAATTCGGGAGCTGACATCCCCCGGGGGAAAGCACGTCGCCGCGGTGGCAGCGCCACCCAAGACCTATCCTATATTGTTTTTTTACAATTTTGCTGGGGGAGGATAGCCGGATTAACCCGGAGAGAAACACTCCGAGGAGCAGCCCGTCAGCCAGGAAAAGCATATCACAAGCGCGTACCTGGCTCGAACCCACGGCTTCATCCGCCATGGACATTGGCGACGGCACATGTTCAGGTAAGCGCAGCGGACTAAATCCGACAGCGCTAGCCTATTAGACCACCCGCTCACACCCCTCTTTTTTTTAAAACGGTTTGATTTGATTTTTTCGAAGGTTGTAGCAGGTACTGCTGTCGGTTTCAATTTATACCTTTCGGTTTCCCAGGCTTCCTCTATCTGGTTGTGGTAGTAGCATCTTGCCGCTGATTGCAGCCTCCTGGCCTGTGCGCGTGCTCTGCTCTGCTATATCATTATGTGCAGGAACTACACTTCGCAAACTCCAACCATCGATACATCTGTGAATGTTGCCATTCGTGAGTTTCCAGTGAGCTTTTATCGTAACACGCGATTCAGAAACTGTAAGGCAATTTTGGGGGAATAGCCTTCACAGACTCGTTTTTGGGATAGCCTTCACAGATTGCGTTTTTTCAAAAATGTTACCGTTCAAAGTTTCTAGCGAGCGTTGTTGCGTGCGATTCAGAATCTGTCGGCAGTTTTGCCGTGGGGAATGGCCTTCACAGAATAAGACCAGATTTCAAATGTTACCATTCAAGATTTTCTAGCGAGTGTTGTTACAATGCGATTCAGGACCTCAGCCGTAGCGACTGACTTTGTGAAGTATGTTGGGGGAAATTAACCTTCACAAAATCATCGCTGAAGACGTCTGGTGGTCGTGAAAGCCGCCGGTCTGCTGGTGGTCAAGCCGCTATGGAAAAGGGAACCCCAAAGGGACAGGCGGTCCCTATTGACGGGACGTGACAGTCACGTACCGGGACCGTGGAGGGGCTTGTTTGGGAACGCCACCTCCCTCCCGAGAATTGATTCCTCCTCCCGTGCCCCCCCTCCCCCCTTCCCGTTCCACCCTCTTTTCCTCGGCCACAAGAATGACCCGGGCCATGCCTTCAGGGGCCCCACCAGCCCACGGCTCACGACAGCCCAGCTCAAAGACTGCCCGGTGTTTGGACGTCAAAACAGCGACTCTGAAAATCACACATTAAAAATACTTGGCTATATCATGTTTCACATCAGCAGGTTGCTGCTGTAAGTTCAATGGATCGCCCACTGGAGGCGCTTTCGCTCGCAAATCGGCAAACGAACAAAGCCGCGGGGCTGCTGTTTTTACGGAGTTAGCGGCCGATTGGCCCTTTGGGCAGAGCACGTCCACAGAGAACTTTGGTGGCAAAGAGGATGGATGTGTGTGTGTTGTTTTTCCTTGACAGTTAGCCGAGCAAGTGAGGGGGAAAAAGCAAACCAAATTACTTCGGCCGCCGGACCTCGCGCAGATGAAGTGATTTGGATAAGAGTCTTTTTATATAAAGTTTAGTGATAAGGGGCAATGTTGATACAATCAAGATCTGAGTTAGGGAAATCTGCGCACGCCGCCTCCAAGTCCAAATGTCATGCAGATTCATATTCAGATGAAGACAGTGTTGGTTTTAGACCCACCTCAGACAGATGGTTGCTACCTTTCATGTCTGCAACTGTGAGGTTCCCTGCCGCAGTGTACAAGAAGGGAAAAAAGTGTGTGTGTGTGTGGGTGGGGGGGGGGGGGGGAGGGAGCTTTGTTTTCGGTGAAGATTGTGCGTCCGCCAGTAGAGCAGTTCACCCCGGTTTGTTCTTGTTGTTTTTGTTTTGCAAACCCTCATTATTATTATGTAATTACATTTTGGCCCACCCCTTTACGTACAGCTGACAGCTTTGATTAAAAACCCAACACTGACGACGTGAAGTCAAAATCTAGGACCCCCAAAAAAACAAACAAACAAACAAACAACAACAACAAACCCCAAAACAAAACCCAAAACCAAAACAGCAAGACAAGGAAGTAGATGCTAATAGTGATTATACCCGGGCGAAACCGGCTGGGGGAAAAAGATAAATCCACGGTTTAGCGATCTCATTGATTGGACTTTTTTCCCCTTGACGTTTCCCAGATCAGCGGGTCGGCCGCAGTGCCCTGTTTATGAAACGGAAGGCCTTCATTGGAGGAAATTCTTCTAGGGGCAAAACGAGCCAGATTCCACCTATCCGGGGACCGATGATCTAGTAGCATAATGATTGAATTATTGAAGACCCTAGCATGCCTGCTTGAATAAGACTTTGACAGCAATAATGATAAAATGTTTGAATTAGAAGAAGAGTGTACTTTTGCTTCTCGGTCCCGCGGTCAGTGCTCGTGTACGTATGTGTTGGTCGCAGACGGACGTGCTAAGTCTGCTGCTTCTTGGTGGTAGACTTACCATGACCAGTGTTTTAAAAAAAAAAAAAAAGCCCTTTCTTTGTATGAGCATTTTCGTTTACATTAGCTGGTTCAACACGCACGCACGCACGCGCGCACGCACGCACGCACGCACGCACACTTGCAGCGCCACATAATAAACTGCTTTTGTCTCCTCGCCCCCCCCCCCCCCCCCCCCCCCACCCCCCCCCCCCCACACACACACTCCCCTCCTTTTTTGTGGATTCGTAGAAACTTCTCTTCAAAATCTGCGTGTGATCAGTTTCAATCAATCATTTCAATTAGAAAGAAAGAGAAAGAAAAAGAAACGAAAGTACATTATTTGCCATATTACTTCGTGTTTTATTTTTTCCCATTTCCTGTAGTTTGGTCACAGCGATTCATGTATATGACAAGAGTTTTGCCTTTCCCTGTTTCAGATTTACTCCGGCCGGAGCAGCGGGCTCTTCTGTGATAAGGACTGCAGTGTCCTCCAGGTAAGCCGCCTTTTAACTTGGCAAATTTGCACAAATGACCAGATTTATGACGGTATTTCTTTTTCTTTGTGACTGCATTGCGCTGTTTTGTTTCTGTAGCTGGACGCGTGGTAGACCCTGTTCGATATCGAACCGTCCTTTGATGTGGCATACACCCTGTGTGTAATTCATGTGCGTTTGTTTGTCTCAGCTGTTTTTTCTTCCCCTCAGGAATTGATTTACTGGCAAAACTTTTTTTTTATTATTATTGTTGTTGAATTTGTTTTTATACGAGCTGCTCGATACAGGAAAACAAAAACCAGCCTGGCAAGCGGAGGCTAAACGCCACAAGCCACGCAAAGACCTTTTTTAGTTTTGAAAGTCTATTGGGAATTTTCTAAGCAACAAGAACGAAGACTTTTTCAGTTTTGAAAGGTCCATTGGGACTGTTTATGGACAACGAACTGACAATGTTTCATGTCATTTCTGCTGGGGACTTGCTTGCTAATCTGACAGTATACAGTCATTTTGACGTGTTTGATTGTGTTTTTAGAGTGTAATTTGTCGTCCAGCCTGTCATCTGTGCATAAACCGTATCTGTTCTTAACTATTGCAAAATACGTGCACTGTAGGTTTTTTTTTTTTCCCCTCCTTCTTCAGATTAAGTCGACTACTTCGTGATTGTTGGGGTTTGGGATGTTGATGTACGTGATTTGAGTTTTTATCTTTCTAGTGGTCTTGTTACTGTTGGGCTGTTCGTTTGCGCTATTGTTGGAATAGAGAAGGTGTTGTGTGTGTGTGTGTGTAATAATAATAATAATAATAATAATAATGAGGATTTGTCTGGCGCCCAACCTCCTGCTGGAGCTCTGGGCGCCTCACAATAGTAGGATGGAGATACAGTACATACATATGAAATATGTCACATTACATACAGTTACACATGATATACACATCACATACACGTACATACACACAGCCATGATACATCCCGACACGACAACCTAAAATGACAATGATGAAAGCAGGATGATAAAGAAGTTAGTCTGTATAATATTGCCGGAAGAAATAAGACTTTAAAGCGACTTTAAAAGAGTGCGTTGACTCTGCATGGCGAAACATGGGCAGGCAGGCTGTTCCAAATGACTGGACCGTGGTGTGTGTGTGTGTGTGTGTGTGTGTGTGTGTGTGTGAGAGAGAGAGAGAGAGAGGGGGGGGGGGTAATTAGGAGTTTAACGTCCTTTTCCACCACGTAAAGACGGGGGCAACAAGGTAAAAGGCCAACACAAATATTTGGCCCCAGCCGGGATTCGAACTCACGACCCGAGCATTGCGAGTCCAACGCTCTACCATTCGGCTATCCGGCTTCCCCGGAGAGAGAGAGAAATCCTGCAAATCAATGTCTCAATCCACGGCCCAGACTTTCTTCTGCCACTGTTTCCATTCTTTCGCCCTCTATCTCTCTCAGGCAGAGGCAAAAATGGACAGGAACCTTCACAGGCTCTTGCCCCCCCCCCTCCCCTCCTCTCCCTTCACCACCCCCCTTCGCCCACCTTCCCCCTCTGAATCGTATTCTTTCGCCATTTCTTTTGAGGAAAGAAGGAAACAGAGAATACAAAGTGCCCTCCTGTACTCCCCAAGCGGGTTGCCAGGCCTTATTGCCCTGGTCGGACCCTCTCTCTCCTCTCCTTCTCTGGCCTGTTGCTTTCTATGGAATCTGGGTGATTAGAAGCAAATTGTGTCCTCTTCTGTGATTGGAATGAGCAACGCGGCCCCAGCAGGACCGTCAATTTTCATGTCTGGCGTTCATGGTTTGTCGGAGCCTGTGCCGATTCGCGTTATCAAAAAGACATCTGTGAGATTGGCGTCTCGATCGGGTTGTTGGCCCACCTTGCTGCGGTGCGTCCCTGAATCCTGGTCTTCCAGTTCTCTAGCAGTGTCTCGCTGACATAGAGATACTGCTGACCATCAGTCAGTATGCATGTGTTACGTGCTTGTGTCACGCAGGCTCTCACGCACGCACGCACGCACGCAAGCACGCACGCGCACGCACGCGCACGCACGCACGCACGCACACACACACACACACACACACACACACACACACACCACACACACACACACACAACACACACACTACACAGCCCTCTCTGTTCCAACGACCATAGCACAAACAGTAACAAAACCAAACTAAAAAAAAACAACTAAGTCTTGTTCTCATTCCAGCAGCAGAAATGAGGGAATTACAGATCTGTGTGTGTGTGTGTGTGTCTGTGTGTGTGTGTGTGTGTGTGTGTGTGTGTGTGTGTGTGTGTGTGTGTGATGTGTGTGTGTGTGCGTTGCGTGCGTGCCGTGCGTGCGTGCGTGCGTGTGTGTGTGTGTGTGTGTGTGTGTGTGTGTGTGTGTGTGTGCCACAATTGCTGTGTCTTTTATTGTTCTCACTGCCATTATTTTTCAGCCATTTTATCTCATTTTATTTTTCTTAACTTTGTAAGCGCTTATGGCTCGCTGAGCATTAAGCGCTATACAAATGCCCATTAATATTATTTTTATTAACCATCCCCCCACCCTCACTTTTCCGTATCCCCCCACCCCTCCATCCTTCACTCACGGACCAAGGGATTTGTGGGAACGTTCCTTCCAAAACTGCGTGTGATCAGTTTCAATCAATCACTGGCATAAGAACAAGCACGCAGGGGCAGTTGCGGGAAACTCAGGCTCGCTATGGCGACCTGACACAGGGAAAGCATATTATATTTCATCTTTATAGATTTGTCTGAACTGTTTCCGAACTTTCTCTACTTATTAGTACAGATAGCGATATGTCTCTTAAGCAGTCGTTGTTGCTGGCGTTTCTGGGGCATCTGGGTGTTCCAAGGTTCACCCCCCCCCCCCCCCCCCCCCCCCCCCTTGGCTGATAGGATTTACGTGTGTGGCCGTGTTCAGCTGCCTCGCCACGTGGGCATCCGCACCCTGTCTTCAGAGAACTTCAACTCTCTTTTGCCAGAGGGGGATGGTTAGCATGCTAGGAGCGTACCATGGCTGACGACAATCAAAGTCAAAGCCAGAAAGTTTACTCCTGTATCCCCTTCTGGGGTATGGTGGACATGCAGAAAATCAAAGCGAGCGTGAGTGCTCTGAACATAGGAAACTGCAGCTGTACAAAGGACAAGATAAGAACACATAACAGAAGAGTACAATCAATAACACTGAACAAAATGAGCACAATCCAGGGAGATAACTCTTATGAGCCCAGTCCCGACCAACCCCCTGCCCCACTATGTGATAAAACTTGTTTTAAAAAAAAGTCACTGCACACCTGTAGGAGCCACTTAAAGCCACTATTACGCAAGGTGTGGGCCTTCCCCCATTAGCCCGAGAGCGCTGCAGATTGCATAATAGTGGCTTGAAGTGGCTTCTAGTGATGTGAAGATTTCAACAAAAACTGCGATTTTCGCATTGAGCTTTTAAGAGTTAACGACACACTAGAGAGACGATGGCTGTTTGCGAAGTGTACAAGTCATATACTACTTCACTATATTTGATAAACTTGGCTAGGTTTAGCACTGCTTTCTTAATCCCCACATAAACGATGATAGTAACAACATTTCGCTTTAGCCTCGCTGTTCTGGCGACAATGACAAAAGCCTTCGCGACAATGACAAAAGCCTTCGCGCGAGGCGAGTCTCACTATCAACAATATGAAAACGCAAAATCGTGAAACCTACCTCTGGAGAAGGTGAATTCCCATTTCATCTCAAAGTCAAAAGCTCTTCAACGAGGTGGTTTAGGGCATAGCCACAATTACATTCAAACGCACTCGCGCACGCACACACACCACGCACACACGCGCGCGCGCGCCGCGCGCACGCTCGCACGCACGCACGCACGCACGCACGTCCTCACAACTCCCGCGAAAAAAGAACGTAGCAGCATAGTGTGCACGTAAGTGTCTATGACGCAGATTTTGTTACGTCCACTGTGTGCGCGAAAGTATGTATTGTCTGGAGAAACGTCACAGTCTTGCTTTTTATATCACTGAAAGTGAAACTTGCTGCTACGCGCAGCGAAATCTGCCCCATCCCCATGAAGTTGTCTCTACAGAGAAACAGCTTTAAAAAAAAAAAAAAAAAAAACACCTCCCGCTCAAACAGCATTATTACCATTAGCCCCCACAGTCCCACAGTAACTGTTGTTTTTCTTGGTCTCGGTGCCATCGTTCTGGTGAATTTGGCATCGGAACACACAGGCAGCGGTTGTTGTTTTTACGGTGCATGACTGTTCGAGGATAGTACCTGTCACCTCCCATCCCCCGACGGATCCGTCGTCTGGGCCGCTGCCACTGTGCGTTATGGGTCACAGAATGTATGCACGTACAGCTCGTACACAACGCTACAACTCTGCGCGCACAACTTTCCCAACTTTCATTACATGCCGCTTGCAAAGACGCATACTTGCTTATTTACGGCCGTGTTGAAACGTGGGCAATGCGGCTGCATAATTCCAATACTGTTTTGCCATGTGTGGAATTCAGAAGTGCCATTAGTGTTCGTGTATTTTTTCCCCTTAACCCCCCCCCTCCCCCCCCCAGTCTCTCTCTCTCTCTCTCTCCCTATACCCCCCCCCCACCCCCCCGGCTTTAAAAAGGTTGGAGTTTGTCTGTAAAGAATTAGCTTCTGTAGTCTTAGTCGACATTTCTCTTTGGATTGTTGTTGTTGTTGTTGTTGTTGTTGTTGTTGTTGTTGTGTGTGTGTGTGTGTGTGTGTGTGTGTGTGTGTGTGTGTGTGTGTGTGTGTGTGTGAGAGAGAGAGAGAGAGAGAGAGAGAGAGAGAGAGTCTGTGTGCACATCAGGTAGGTGTAATGATTACTGTGTACATTGTTACATATCTGTCGACTCCTGTGGACGTTCCTCCAGTGTAATTTATCTTGTCCGTTAAGACAGAGTTCAGTAAGGTGACTTTTTTTTCTCTTCTTTTTCCTCTTTTGTTTTATTTGTCATCATCATCATCATCATCATCATCATCATCAGTAGCAGCAGCAGCAGCAGCAGCAGTGTTATCAGCGTCGTCGTCACCACCACCACCACCACCACCACCATCATCACCAACAACAACAACAACAACAACGATACCCGCAAACTGCGTCTTCACATTACCTACGCCTGTTTGTAAACAATTCACCAAAGCTGTGGTGTCTTCACAGCTGCATGCGTGCACACACAGTCCGAATATCGAGCATTTTGTTTGGGGGAAGGGGGGGGGGGATTTTGTCACACCAGCCCGCGCGACACGCCATCTATTGATTAAGCTGCCCGCAGAAAACAGCTGGTGTGTGTTGTAGTAGCCATAATATTTATGTGTGTACAGCGCTGTGCTTTGTTCGCGTCTGAAGCTCCGTGCGATATTAATGTCTTGTCATACGCTCACGCGTGTAACGAAGAACCTGTGCCAATAATAGTGTCAGTTCATGCTTCAGCCCGAAAAATCCACTCAAACCTGAGGTGGCCTGTGTGCTGTCCTAACCCGAGCTATGCACCAGGAAGGAGGGGGAGGTGGGGGGTCGGGGGGGGGGCGATATGCACGTGATTTTTCAGGCAGAACTGTAGACGGAGTATGGCTGATTGGTCACTGTCGTAACAGTTTTGGCGGAAGGTTGTAGGTGGGTGAGTGTTTAGGAGTTTAATAACGTCCTTTTCCACCACGTACGGGTGATGCCAAAGACGGGGCAACGAGGGAAAAAGCTATTATAAAAACCAAACCAAACCAACCCCCTCGGGTCGATCGTCGGGGGTTCTCTCCGGGTACTCCGGCTTCCTCCCCCTCTGCTTTGGAAATGTTCATCCCCACCAAACTTGAAAAAAATAAATGCAATTCTAAATCCCGAAATTTAAATAGCTGAGCTGACCCTTCGCACCACGCGATTGTAATGTGTTTATGTCCAGTGTGAGAGAAATGCGTGTGATTCACGTGAGCGTGCATGTTGGGTTCAGTGCGCGGCGCTTTGAGCCGAATCATGAAATTGGGTAAAGCGCCTTTACAATACTCATTATTATTATTATTATGAACTCAGAACAATCTGTGATCAGTTAACCCCTTTAACCAATGCCTTCAACTGTTGAAGATATTTCTGCCGATTAATATGTTTAATCGCCAGGGGTAAGAAATCGATGGTCATCGGCTGTTTATTTCGTCTAATTACTAAAAATTGCGGATTTATACCCACAAAAAAGGCATGTTCAGTTTGTAGGGCGTGGAATATCAATCTGATTTCAATACCTGACAGCTGTTTGCGCAGGCCTTGACACTGGAATGGGCTCGTGCGTATTAATTTAAGATCTTGCAATGACGTACTGTGTGGTTGTTTACGTTAAATTGTTATGAGTTCTATTGCAAACACTCGTGGATGCGGTCGCGGGTGGTTTTGTGTGTAACTGAGTTTGTGTGGGCTTCTGAGGGACATGTAGATTATAAGCTGAGTGAGCATCCATAGAGATGCACATGCATATTTGTTGAGAGGACTTGAAGGAATAAATCAAGAACTGAAATGAATAAATCAAAAAAGAAAGGACGCGTGGATGGGTGTTTATGGGTTTAACGTCCTTTTCCACCACGTAAGGGTGCTATCAAAGACTGGGCAACGAGGAAGAAGCCAATGCAAGCCAAGATTCGAACTCAAGGGAAAAATTAATAGATAGATAGATAGATAGATAGATAGATAGATAGATAGATAGATAGATAAAAGCCAGTTCCAATTTTTGGCTCCCGGTCAGGATTCGCCCCCCCCCCCCCCCCCCCCCCCTCCCTCCAAAAAGGAAGAAATAGATAAATAGACAGATAATGGATAGATCGACAGATAGATAGACAAGGTGCGTGGTTGGGTGGGCGTTTGGGAGTTTAACGTAGATAGACGTATAGGTAGACAGGCAGATAGAGATAGACAAATAAATTGATGAATAAGTAAATAGATAAACGCTCTGCCGAACGTAACGTGGCTGATGCAGCGCAAGAAAACCATCTACGTCAAGCATAGTGACACAAGAACGAACACAAAATACACGGCATGCCACGGCAGTCTTGCGCCCGAAACATTTCTTTGTCCAAGCAGTGTTCTCATTCTGTCTTTCAGTTTCCATTTAACTTCTTTTCCCCTGCTGTCTCCATGATCCAACCACAGTTCACGTTTCTCACTTGCACTAGTCCACCGCAAGCCTGAAATGAACGGTCAGCCGAAGATAGGTCTTCAATTGCCATTGTGGGCGCATCAGTCACTCGATAGGATAATCATACACCCGTTGACAGATTTGTCGCGAGCGGTCACGAGGAGGACACATTGGGGGCACACGGTTCATCGCAAGAATTTTTCAGTGGAAGACTCCACCTTTCCGCGTAGCAGATGAACATTTCCAGTGTGAACATTTATCCCCAGGAAGAGTGTTTTATAAACGTGAAAAGGGCTCAGTGATGTTAGAGATATGGTTTACCTGACCTAGGTCAGCCGGAAATGTCAAATTATTTCAAAGTTTCAAAACCCACAAAATAATACACATGTTTGGAGATTTTCTTCGTGTGTTGTCTGCACACGCGATCTACGGGTTCGCAAACAAAACATGGTGCAAATAAACGATTTTATACATTGTGGTTAAATAATCTGAAATTCTTCATTTTATTTTGCATTTCTACAGGTTGGGTACATACATTCATGTTAACATTTCATTTATCAAATCATCAAATCATATGCGTGAAATTCTTCATTATTCAGTGATATTTGTCTTTTGACAAAATTTCGTCCAGGGTTTTCGCGGAATCGGTGAACATCAGTGCTAAAGCGCATACATACAGCGTTTTTGTAGCTAGAAACATCTACAAGGGGTGCAGTAGTGTTTCCAGTGCTACCTTAAATAGTAGCACCGCCAAGACAAGAGTGTTTCCAAACAGCACCACGGAATGTTTCCATTTTCAGATTTGAGTAGCATCGAGTGTTTCCAAAGGACAAAGCAGAGGGGGAGGAAGCCGGAGTACCCGGAGAGAACCCCCGACGATCGGCCCGAATTAACGGTGCCACATACGAGAATGAAAAAATCTTTGCCCCGTGTGGGACTCGAGCCCCTGACCTCTCGCACTGGTGACAAGTCTCTTAACCACTAGCCCACCGACTGCGTGCTTACGTTTCATTATAACGCTTTACGTGCGACCAATCGTAGTCGAAGCTCTTTAAAAGTGCTGCTGAAATGTGACAACAACACTTGCTGCATTTGGAGCGGAGTAGCTGGAAACATTCAGGTCCATTTTGACTCCACCTCGTGAAGTAGGTCATCGAGTTGACTCCTCGCGTTCACAGAAGCGTGCCCGTCTGTACCCTGCATTCCTTCGCGGACAACGGGAGTATTGTAATTGTACCACCCAGCGGCCGAGCTTTCTGTGAGGGTCGAGGGTCAGAAGTCACCGCCTTGAGCGGACACAAACACTATCAGTTTTCTCGGGCCGTCTGGAAGCTGTTACCGGCAATCAGACGCACATTCTCCCTAGGCAACACGACGGCGCGAAGAATTTGAGACTTTGTTTTCGGATTGGTCAGTGGCCCAGCCCGTCAAGGCCGTAAAGACCCTGAAACGCTTGTTACATTTAATGTGTTCCAGATAGAGCTCGGCAGTTTCCTGTCTTTGAGTCTGCCACAGGCGGCGACACTTAGACGTAATGTAGAGAGAACACTGACTGCTCTCGACTTTTCGTCTCCATCCAGTGTGCCATTCTTTTGAGGCGTTACTTCACGGAGTTGCATGAGTGCGTTATATTTCTAAGTCTCTGTGACGGCGAACGGGACGAGAATAACGAAATGAGCGACATGGATGTGGCTATGCTAGTTTTACCCCTAACCTCTTTCACCTGCTTTTTTTTCTGATATCCCCCCACCCCCTACCCCTCACTTTAGCACTAGCGGCTAGGATGCTGCATGAAGCATTCGAATTTGTTGTTGTTGTTATTATTATTTTACCAACTAAGACGTTTACAATGGAATTATAAGATACACCCATTAAATACACACATGTGCGGAAAACAAGGCCAAAGTCAAACACTCCACCTTCGTTACAGCACAAATGTGAGTGGAAAAGAAAAAAGAAAAGAAAAAAATTCACGGCACAGAAACTCAGATTTGAAGGTGACGTGACGTTTGACATTTTCGGAGCCTATGAATATTCAGCTTGAACCCAGAACAGTCTCATTCGCCTCACGTGAGCTCCGTATCCGTCCTTAGCCGGTGGCAATTTTGGGGGAGTAAATCAAAAACAGTTTGCAAACACCGAGGCCTAATCTGCATTTCGGAATGATTCTGGGCTTTGCACGGGACACAGCTGGACTGCGTGGCCGGTTAAGAGGCTAGCCTGTCAATCCTGATGCTATCTTTTTATGTTGTTTCCATAGTAATGGAAACAACATAATAGGACGGGCTAAAATTTCCACGTTCATAGGCAAGCATCTGTGGTACAAACGCACGTCACTGCCGATCTCCCGCAGAGACGATTATGCAAGTGTAACTCTGACAATGACGTAAGAAAACCTGCGTCATCGATGCTGGCATGTATGCTGTTCCGAACGCGCTTCTTCTCCTCACTGAGTGCCGTCTGTGCGGATGTGCGTGTGTGTGTGCGTGTGTGAATTGTGTCCAGGCCCGTTTCTTCGAAAATACTCAACCGAATGGCTTCAAATTTGGGGTATCCAAATTTATCAAAATGTTACATTAGACGATTCAAGCGTGTGATGATTGCTTAAGTGATTTGGGAGTTATCGCCCTTTTGAGACAAGTTGGTTGTCTTTCGTGTACAGGCGTAATATTTATTTAAATCACTCAATTTTTTGGCAGTAGATAGCTTGAATACGGACTCTGAATTGACTCACTACTAGAAAATGGTCGCTCTTATAGTTTTCATGTAAACCGAGCCTGAGTTGACATTGCATGTGAACCCAGTTCAGATGCCTATTTCTCCGAAAATACTGAACCGATCGATTTCAAATTTGGGGTTTCTAAATGAATCAAGATTGTTGAATAGAAGGCCCGATCCAGGTACAATTGCACACATGATTTGCGAGTTATCGCCCTTTTCAGAATAAGTGGCTTTCTGGCGTTTAAAGGCGTAATATTTACCTAAACCACTCCATTTTTTGGACATAGATAGCATGAATACGGACTCTCAACTAAGTGAAGTTTGGAGGTTGTCGCTTTTATACTTTTGGCGTAAGCCGTACCTGATGAAAGTGCTGGTGAACACACTTTAGATCTCAAAATCGCTCCTACTATACATAGATAATGAGCCTGGGGTGCCATAAAAAATATACAAAAAAATTAGAAAAATTCACTGCAGCCGTTATCGTCAGTTGACTCGAAAATTTGTACTCACAGCACATTTCCTCTGCAAGCCACACGCCTCACAAACATCGAAGAAGAGACGCACGCGCACTGACGTAAAGTAAGTGCGTCATGTTTGATTGACGTGATGCTGTTTTTTCTTGGGGGTGTCTCGCCACTTTCTTTCGGAATTCCTCTGTTTGGAGACGTGGTGTTGTATTTTACTTATGCTATGTCGCCATCATCGTGCACTCGCAGAGATGATACGGGATACAACAGACTACAACTCCAATACTTTATGAACAGAATATGCGCGGAGAACAAATTCATGAAAGAAGAAGAATCCAGAACGCTGTGCAGGGGGGCTGCTTACGTCAGATCTAGAAACATTCCTCAACTTACTGGAAGGCTCGAAATCTCTCCAAGGTGACGTAATCTACTGACGTTACTGCACCAGCATGTTCTGGGATGGTCTAGAAATTATTTTGCATCGAAATGCAGTATCTTTTCGCAAGAGTCTCTACAACTTGACATGTGGAAAGCGGGAATTTCAGTGGTTTCGTTTTTGCCACTGACTCACACTCAGAAGCATAATGCAAAGATCTTGGAAACATAAAGATAGTTCACTTACCTCCCTTTGAGGGACAACGCGTAAGAGTTGTCTGCGCGCATTAGCGCGCATCCCGCAGATCTACGCAGTTGTTTGACCCAACCCTACACTAGCCGCCGTAAAACATTTTAAGAAAATAAACAAAAACGAAGATGTCAGCGACTGCCAGGTGGTCTCCCCCCATATATTTCGCATGTGTTTTAGGCCTATGGAAAACATAAGTACTCTCAAAGTTCCGGAGGACGAAAGAAAGATCTAGTTTGGCTTTCACTGCTGTACGTAGGCTACGCAGTGCATTTCGTTCGATGTGTTCAAGTAAAACTAGTACGGAACACAGAAAGATCGAATGTGCGAGAGATCCAAAGATGGACGCATCCGCTGAATACTTCCTGCTAACTCAGCATTAATCATATCTGCGACCGACGATCCAGCAGATTCTATGTTGTGATATGGTTTTACAATGGTTAGAACGAAGTTCAGCCGGATGATTTTGTTCTCTGTGTGTGTGTGTGTGTGTGTGTGTGTGTGTTCTGAATTTAGATGCAGGTAGACGCTAGCACAATTTAAGTCACCGTGATTTGTAAAGTTGTCAGGGAAAAAAATTACGCTGTATCTGCGTCAGCCGCGTGTGTTTACTGTTAGTTTACACTGCATGCACACGTACCACTTGAGGTCTTTTTTTTTTTTTTTTCTTTTTTTGGACAAGAAAGCGAAAAAAAAATGTTTGTTTTTCAACAGGAATACCAAAAGAAGTATTTCCCCGTTTATATTTGTCTGTTATTTGAACAATTCGGCGCAGAACACAATTGCATGCTTTTGTGATCGCTTTCCACTTTCCGCCATGCTGTCACTATAGGGGCCAGATCTAGGATGCGCGCTAATGCGGGCAGACAACTCTTCGCGTTGTCCCGCTATATGTCTCTCTTACGACACTCTCTGGAGCACAGAGTCTTTCAGTGGAAAGTACCTCTGTGCACAGTGGGGAAATGGCGCTCACTGCGCTACCGTGACGGGCCTAAATTGTCTCGGTGCTCTCAAACACAAGGTCGCGCACTATGTCATCCTTGACCAGCTTTGAACCCAGAGGGATCCTCAGTGGCGCAAGTGATTAGCAGGCTGTCTTCAGAGTGAAAGTAGGCGTGTTTCTGAATCAGAGACATACATAACCTGTCTCTGTCTGAATGGACAGATCTATTATTACATTCAGTCCTAGAGCACGGGTGTGTATGCTTTTGTAATCGTCTCTTATTCCACCACAAGGCAGGTACGTGATCGTCTGCACCGTGCAATAATACTTGCCTGTAGAGTGCAACACCCTTGCCTGTCAGAGTGCAACCCCCTTGCCGTTTACTCACATCCTGTTGGATCAGTCTACCACGTAAACAGTGCCATCAAAGCGCAACAATAATTGTCCGCTGGCAAAGATTTTGCCCAAACGAAAAGTGGTCGGATATTCAAGACTTCGTTTCAAATCGAATCATATGACACACAAGTCTCTGCTTTTCTAAAAAAAATTCGCCATTTTTAAAAATGGCGCTGGGTGTAAGCAGTCACATTTTCACGCCCCGCCGAAAAGGGACTGCACTCTGGAGTCTACTCTTACGAGGGCAGGAGTGACGCGTCTTTCTGATTCCAAGGTCTTTGCATAATGTGTGTGTGTGTGTGTGTGTGTGTAGGGGGAGGGGGGGTGCGTGCGTGCGCGCGCAAGCGCGCGTCTAAGGCGAGAGAGAGAGAGAGAGGGTCTCTTCTCCGATACCAGTAAGCAATCGTCTGTCAGTCAGGTCTGCGGGAAGTAACTCTGTCAAAGGGGAACGACTTTATTACAAGAATTCATTCACCCATGTAGAACCTCGCATACGCCGAACAAGTTGTGACGTCAACCAGCTAGGCGAGCTCACACGACCTCATGTGTTTGGGTTTTTGCAAGTGCATAGAGGCACGATAAGGGTTTTCAGTACTTTCTTTATGTCAGCATGCTTGATGTCAGAGAGCTTGCGTTCCGGCGTGTGCGCGCGGGCTGCATACATGACACAACGACTACGACTGTGACTACAGCAGGTCATTGAATGGAAACAACATATTGGGCTGGTGGCCATCTTGTTAGATCTAATGCGTACGGGAAAGGGAAACAGTAATTTTGCTGGGAAATTGCCCTGTATTGGTCATGGTTATTCAAAACAGCATAAAACTACTGACAGAAAAGAATTGTTTGTACGGTTTTAACAGTTCAGTATGGCGAGTCCTCATGAGCTGAGAGCTCTCTGGATAAAATCACGAGTCTGATGCATGGAGTCTGAGAGACTAGGACGTAAGTCCGAGACTAGCTTTACTAAGCCGAGGCTTCTTCTTCTTCTTCTTCTGCGTTCCCTGTTCTGGACTCCGCCTCAGATGACTAGGTGTGTAGTCTTTATAAAAAGCAGCGGTCTTCAGGAGGTCCGTTTTGGTGCCCCAGAGTTTCTCTGCCAGTGTGGCTCCATTCGGCCAGTGTTGTGTCCTTGCTTCTTTGAAGAGGAGGCAGGACTGCAGAATGTGTTCCGGGGTTTGAGGGGCTGTTCCGCACGGACAGTCTGGTGAGTGTGAGAGTCCAAGGCAGCACAGGTGGGCACGCAGTCTGCAGTGTCCAGTTCGTGGACGGAAGATGGTGGTCTGTTCATAACGCTGGAACTGTGGCATCTGGTCGTTAGATGGGGGGATTGTGTTGTGCTGTCCAGATTGTCTTGTGCTGATGTTTTACCGTAAGCCGAGGCTAAAAGATTAGTACGAGATGCATAAACGGCAATGCACGCTGACGATAGTCCTGACGTATCGAGTCTTAGACTATCGCTACATCTCATGTTAGCTTAGTCTCTTTCCTTGCGTCGTGCACCTTGTACGAAACTTTGCAAGGGTCTGTGTCCATGTGGATAATAATATTATATGAATTGTCACCATGCAGCCCTCAATGTTAACAATCTGCAAAGAAAGCCCCGTGGCTACTGTCAGGAAACCTTTCAATTTCACATCGGGCAATTTCACCGCACAAGGCCTTTTCCGTATAAATTAGGTGAACATCCTTTAACCCCCCCCCAAAAAAAAAAAAAAAAAAAAAAGCCACGAAGCCTGGAGACAAGGAGCGCCAACCGCACTAAAAGTATTATTTCCGGTACTTTTTTCTGTCGTATCAATCAGAACGACCATCAAAATGAAAATAACTTTTAATAGGCACCCTCTTTATCCCCGCCTTTATAAATTCGGCCAAGCTGCAATCAGGCCAACCTCACAACGCAAAATCCGGTGATGGAAGACGATCTTCGTGTCCAAAAATGGGGCACTGCCGTTCACGCAGTAGGAGGTAATAGCTCGGTAATTAGGAGGTACCTCTGTTCAATAGCATATACGGACGCGAGGCTATAATTGATTCTTCGACAGTGCGCCCCCCCCCCCTCCTCCTCCCCCTCCCCCCCCAAAAAACAAAAAACAAAAAAACAAACAACAAACCCCAAACCCAGAAAACAACCCCACAAACAAAGCCAAAAACAAAAACAAAAGCACAACAAAAAAACCCCAACCAACCCCCAAACAAAAACAAACCTACAAAAGACACCCCCCCCCAAAAAAAAAAAAAAAAAAAAAAGAACAAAAGAAACAAACACAACAACAACAAAAAACAAAAAACAACAACAAAAAAACAAACAAAAAACAGCCAACACAAGAACAACAAAATAAAGCAGAAAGATGCCCCGAAAAAATGTTTTTCAGAACCACGCCTACTGTCCATTTTTTTGCGGAGCGCTCAAGGCGAGTTTCAATCCTTGGCAGAAGATGTTTTTTTTTTTTTTTTTTTTTCCTGTAACATAATGCTGAAAGACTTTGAAAAAAAATCATTTTCCATCCTGTCATTTGCTATTAAACCCATCTCTCGGGAAACGATAGTGTAAAATTAGTCTTTTTCTATTTTTGGTTTGAATTTGAGTTGATCCTGAAATGTGATTTTTGTTTTGTTTTGTTTTTGCAATTTGAATGGTGGGAAGAAATATAACCTATTGTAACAAAAACATTAGACTATTTCAAACCCTTGTAGTGTAAAACGCAAGCCAGCGAAGATTGTATTGTGTTTGTCTCTAGTGAGCGTCATACGTTTGTCAGTCTGTGCGTGTGTGAAGCACGTGCGACCTACCTCGTTGACTTGCGCGCGATTTTAGCGGCAATTAAGTCGTAAACATCCCGGCAAAACAGATGGATCCATGTTGAGACGGGAAAGTGGCTCCCACCTTACAGAGGTGGTGTTTGTTTGCTGGGTGTAATAAATAAAAGTTTTCTGGCTCTGATAAGTCACAGAAGACATTTCTTTCCCACATACGGAGTCCTTTGTCAAAGCGGAACGTTGGGGGCGAAACATGGGCTTTCAGTTTCACTGCATCAAATAAACAGGATGTTTGAGAGCTAATTCACGGACTGGTGAAAACAGCCAACAGCATGTTGAGTGCAGAATTGTGGTAGTCAAGTGGATAGATGATGCCAACTTTTTAAAAAATTATTATTTCTTTGGGGGGGGGGGGGGGGGTGGCTGCATCTGTTAATACACAGGGTGGCTGGTGTTAGGGAGTTTTACGTCCTTATCCAGCACGTGTGGTTGTTATCAAAGACGGGGCAACGAGAAAAAGGCCAACACAAAATATGTGGCCCCAGCTGGGATTCGAACTCACGACCCGAACATTGGGAGTTAATATACAGATTTATATGGGAGGGGAATGGGGGCCCTGTGAATAGTGAAATACCCTTAGATCTGTGGCTAGATCTAGTATATGTATTCGGAGTGACCGAATTGGAAGACTGTTGAATTTTCAACACTCGGGTCGTGAGTTCGAATCCTGGCTGTTAGCCACCAATTTGTGCTGGTGTTTTCTTTTACTACCCCTTCTTTTGTGAAAAAAGCCAAACCCGTGTTGCAAACACAGACCTAAAAAAAGATAGACCCCCTGCGGTGCTGGAAGTGTGACGCCGCCGCGCGCCATGTTGCGAGTACCTGGAAGTGCCAGACGCTATCAGCTGTTTACATAGCGCGCATAGCATTGGCCAGACGCTATCAGCTGTTTACATAGCGCGCATAGCATTGGTCCGCTTTATCTTACGTCACATTTCTGATGACGTCTTTCTAAAGAACTTTGTATTTCGAACGAGGCGTCCTGCACACAGAGCATCTGAGTTCTGGTATTCACAAGATGACCGCGATAGCGGCACTCGCAAGCAGCGGTGGCAGCGTGCGGCGGTGGGTCTATCTTTTTTTTAGGTCTGCGGTTGCAAACAACCCACGAACGATCACAGGAGGTACAACACTGTCGAGGTCCAGAACGTGATCGTCAACATGTAGTTCCGGTATATACTGTATATATGCAAACATGACTATAAACTCTTTCAGAATCAGTACAATTTCACCTTCTCCAAACGCCGTATGCTAACCGGGGAATACCCGAGCTGGAAGGTCGTGAGTTCGAATTCCGACCTGGAGTCAAGTTGTTATGACTTTTGCCTCGTTGCCGTGTTTCCTCGTCTTTGATACGTACCCCCCCCCCCTTTCCCCCAAGCCCGGGGCACATTCTGCAGTCCTGCCCCTTTTTCTACGAAGTAAGGACACAGCCGCGGCCGAATAGAGCAACGCTAACAGAGAAACTCTTGGCCACGAAAACGGAATTCCAAGAGACGACCGAACTCATCAGAACTACCAACCCAATCATCTTACGGCAGAGTCCTGCACAGGGAACGCAGAAGAAAAAGAAGAAGAAGAAAAACAAGAATATACGTATCACTCGTATGTAGTGGGAAAGGACGATATTAGACTCCCTGACCAACCAACCAACCAAAACCGTGGGCTACTCCTGAAAGTTATGAGGCTTGTGATAGGGGGCGTTAACTGTGACCGTGTTTATGAAGTGGGGGGTAGCTTGGCACTTTTATCTGTCGCCATCGACACGGGGCTCTGAGAAACGACCTGAGGTCAGATTTTGTGGTAGACACAGCAAGATACGACTTCGTGTAGGGTGAGGTCTTGCGAGCCACCGAACAAGATTTTTGTGGTGCTTCCTTCCTTCCTTCCAGCCGACATCGGAGTCACAACATTTTTGTACTGGGAAATTGATACAGTTTTATCGAACGCAAACAAGCAGTTTGGCCGAAAGCTGCATTGCCCTATACGCTACCCTTTTCCTTTAGAAAATTAATGAGGTTTTGGCACGCTTGCTCGAAACCTCGAGATGAGCTAGTCCACAATTCAGGCCGAGTCGCAATGAGACGAACACTCGTGACAACATACACCAGATTTATTCATTACAAAAAAGGAAGAAAAAACCCAAAAAACGAAATGGAAACACTAGTAACTTGCAATGTGTTTAGAATCGCGGGGGGTGGGGGGGGGGGGGGGG
>JACVVK020000381.1:0-25000 GCA_018292915.2 Batillaria attramentaria
CAATCATACATCTACAATCATACTCCACATCTACAATACTCCACATCATGTCGCACACTTTGGACACTGATGTACAGCTGTATAAGTTTTTTCCATCTTCATTCCCATTTCTAGCCAATGAAGCGAACTTGGGGAACTCTAATACTGTCAGTTGTGTGTCCCCTAATTTGACCTTTTTCCGACACCGAAGGCACTGGTTTTTCAGTCCTGACAGAAATTCGTACAAACCCAGACCTGCAGCTAGGCCTGTGAGATAGTGGGTAGCTTTCTACGTGTAATCAGTCGCGGACGAGTCGACACTTTCGCTCAAAATGCAAATCCCAGTCATTGGTAATCGAATGGTGCGTGGCCGGGCTACGTTAGGCCTGTGGACATCTGGTGCTGTGACTTGGGTACTGACAGTGTGTGTGTGTGTGTGTGTGTGTGTGTGTGTGTGTGTTTTCCCAGATCATGTGAGGCCCAGCCGGTAGAACGTTGGACTTTCAATTCTCGTGAGTTTGAATCCCGGCTGGGAGGTAAAACATTGTGCTGGACTTTTCCTCCTTACCCCGTCTTTGATAGCAACCTTGTGTTGTCGAAATGAACCTAGAACCATTAATGCTATGGTCGTTAGTTCGAATCCCGACTATTGATGAGCTAAAATGGGTGCTTAGCTTTTTGCCCGCTGTCCCCGACTTTGCAGTGGTAGAAACAGACGTTGAGCTGGAGTGGTTTTATCTCCATTTCCACCAGGTGACAAAGATCACAAGGGTGATACGTGTGTGTATGTATAGTATGGTGGACCTCCTCGGCGCACAAATCCATCTCTTCTGAAATGTTTATGGCGCCGAGGGCGGCGCGACAGGAACCGTAAAGAACTCTTCACGTGATTGTGGAAAGGAAACATTTGTCCAAATTCCTGCCCACTAGGGATTCGAACCGGGCGGCTTAAGATCCGACGTCGGGTACCTTAACCACCGGACTAAATCCCCATATCGATTGTGTTAACCAAAACCCAGATAATGACAAGCGGCGTCGACCACGTAACAATCCCGGGGAACGCCCCAAAACTCCAGACCACAGAGCCACATGTAGGATGTGCACATTCATTCTCTGTGATCCAGACCTCCCTTTTGTCGTTGACCCGTGCACAGAGCCACGCGTCTTGTCCATTAGCCCTGTAATGGCCGACGTGCAAGTCCCGCTGTTAGGAGCGGATCACGGGCCAGATGCCATCCTTGTGTGTCTGGTTTGCGGGACCCGTATCTTTCTGGTCTTCCAGAGATTTCGTGGTGGGAGAAACAATGGGAGGTCTTCCACAATTTCTTCGCCTTCCACGCTGGAACTTGTTAGAAATCTCTATGTTCGGAATGCGTTGTGATGGGAAAAACTGCCGTTCACAAAGCTCTAAGACTGTTTGCCAAATGAATGGGTGTCCCCCTTTTGGTCATTGTGACCATTCTTGTGACTTTAGGGATTGTAATAGTATAGAAATACGTTTGTGACTTTAGGGATTCTAATAGTATAGAAATACGACTTTGTGACTTTAGGGATTCTAATAGTAGAGAAATACGACTTTGTGACTTTAGGGATTCTAATAGTATAGAAATACGACTTTGTGACTTTAGGGATTCTAATAGTAGAGAAATACGACTTTGTGACTTTAGGGATTCTAATAGTAGAGAAATACGACTTTGTGACTTTAGGGATTCTAATAGTATAGAAATACGACTTTGTGACTTTAGGGATTCTAATAGTATAGAAATACGACTTTGTGACTTTAGGGATTCTAATAGTATAGAAATACGACTTTGTGACTTTAGGGATTCTAATAGTATAGAAATACGACTTTGTGACTTTAGGGATTCTAATAGTATAGAAATACGACTTTGTGACTTTAGGGATTCTAATAGTATAGAAATACGACTTTGTGACTTTAGGGATTCTAATAGTATAGAAATACGACTTTGTGACTTTAGGGATTCTAATAGTATAGAAATACGACTTTGTGACTTTAGGGATTCTAATAGTATAGAAATACGACTTTGTGACTTTAGGGATTCTAATAGTATAGAAATACGACTTTGTGACTTTAGGGATTCTAATAGTATAGAAATACGACTTTGTGACTTTAGGGATTCTAATAGTGACTTTAGGGATTCTAATAGTATAGAAATACGACTTTCTTTGGCCTAATGCTTCCACACCTGGGCCCGTATGTAATAGTCGAGGTTAATTTAACCCACGGCTACGGGCCTAACCCAGACTAGGACTGGAGAGAGGAAACCCAAAAACGAAATTAAATAAAACAGGAAGCGAAGAAAGGAAGAAAGAAAGAAAAAAATCCTTCTATAACGGCCCAGGCACCTTCCTGGAATGGTCCCGCTTCCTGATTTAAAACAACAACAAACAAAAAAAACAACAGAAAATTTGACCCTAGAGCTAGTTTAGGTCGAGGTTAGACTCTAACCTCGACTTTTACATACGGGCCCAGGTGTGGAAGCATTAGGCCAAAGAAAGTCGTATTTCTATACTATTAGAATCCCTAAAGTCACAAAGTCGTATTTCTATACTATTAGAATCCCTAAAGTCACAAAGTCGTATTTCTATACTATTAGAATCCCTAAAGTCACAAAGTCGTATTTCTATACTATTAGAATCCCTAAAGTCACAAAGTCGTATTTCTATACTATTAGAATCCCTAAAGTCACAAAGTCGTATTTCTATACTATTAGAATCCCTAAAGTCACAAAGTCGTATTTCTATACTATTAGAATCCCTAAAGTCACAAAGTCGTATTTCTATACTATTAGAATCCCTAAAGTCACAAAGTCGTATTTCTATACTATTAGAATCCCTAAAGTCACAAAGTCGTATTTCTATACTATTAGAATCCCTAAAGTCACAAAGTCGTATTTCTATACTATTACAATCCCTAAAGTCACAAAGTCGTATTTCTATACTATTAGAATCCCTAAAGTCACAAAGTCGTATTTCTATACTATTAGAATCCCTAAAGTCACAAAGTCGTATTTCTATACTATTAGAATCCCTAAAGTCACAAAGTCGTATTTCTATACTATTAGAATCCCTAAAGTCACAAAGTCGTATTTCTCTACTATTAGAATCCCTAAAGTCACAAAGTCGTATTTCTCTACTATTAGAATCCCTAAAGTCACAAAGTCGTATTTCTATACTATTAGAATCCCTAAAGTCACAAAGTCGTATTTCTATACTATTAGAATCCCTAAAGTCACAAAGTCGTATTTCTATACTATTAGAATCCCTAAAGTCACAAAAATGGTCGCAATGACCAAAAGGGACACCCTTCGTTTGATACATTGATAGGACCAAGTCGCTAAAAATAGCCACCAACCAGCGCGCTGTATAGCTGGTGTTCAGACGGCAACCAAATAACATCGTCTGCCCAGTACGCGATACGCTTCTAGGAACGCAGAACAACATACACGTCAACCCGAGTCACCACAATGGTTTGAGGGTGGGGTGGGTGGGTGTTTGGGAGTTTAACGTCTTTTTCCATCACGTAAGGGTGGTAACAAAGACGGGGCAACGAGAAAAAGGCCAGCACAAATATTTGGCCAAAGCCGGGATTCGAACTCACGACCCGAGCATTGAGAGTCCAGCCATTCGGTTATCCCGGTTCCCCCACCATGATTTCAGGTGCTATATTGTGTCCCACGTGACTGATTCACATGCACGGATCACGCGCATTCCATGAACAGTTTTCCACAGCGTTGTTGTATGTCGTGTGCTGAAAAACGTATGGAGGCTTTAAGGGTCTGGCGCCCACTGGATCCTAGCGCTTGCTGATACCCAGTGTTCTTCTGCTTAGGCTCATGTCACACAAGAGACGTTTTAGGCCGAACAAACATCGAACACGGTTCGAACACAAACCGGAAAAATTAGAGCAAATGTATGTTGTGGCTGTATGTCACACGAGGAACACGGAAAAAAAACACCTTTTTCAGTCGTGTTCGATGTTGTTCGTACTAAAACGTCTTCAATGTGACATCAGCCTTAAAGGTTAGTTGGATGAGCTTTTTTTTTTTTTTTTTTAGGGTTCAATCCCGCCAGGTAAGGGCGATGCGAAAGACGGGGCCACGAGGAAAACGCCAACACAACAGGCATTCGAACTCACGACCCGAGATTTGACAGTCCAACGCATTATCAGTTCCGCTTCCCCCCCCCCTCCCCGAATTCCCCACCCCCTCCCCCACCCCCTCCCCCCACCCCTCCCCCCAGGTTAGATTCCATGATGATGATGATGATGATACTACTAGTGAGCAACCGGCATAGTATATCAGCTGTTTGGACTGAAACTAAACTTCAAGTAATACCGGGAAACGAAATCTGCCGCTCGTCTTGGCGATTCCATGTATTTTGTACTTCAAGTTATTTTGATTACTACCAAGACGAGAAATGAGGCTCTCCAACCCCCCCCCCCCCCCCTGAAAATCCATCAACCTCAGAACTTTCTCCCTCGATCTTCGCTCAGCTCAATCAATTAGGGCAAACACTGACCCCGGAACTGCTGATGTCACAGGTTTGTGTGCACAATCACGCTAGCGCATTTCCGCCGCCACTTCCTTACATCATGATTATAGCTCCCCGCGCGCTTCATTCAAGGCTGTTCTCGGGCTTTGAATTTTTATGCGCCGGCCTAATGAGGCTTCGGCCGGGACTTGGGAAATAAAATACCCATAATCCTGCATCAGCCGTGATCTTAACTTCCGTCGCATTAGTGCTAGCGAGCCCGGTGCTGGGCGCTGGGTTTTAATTAGATCATCAATGTTGGAGATTCTCGTCTGTAGCGGCCTTTTGTGTCATGATGTTTCTGCGGACGGTCTGTGTAGTGGCGCCAAATGAAGTAACGCGATACATTTGTGTAACGGTGGAGTAAGATTTCTGCCTTTCTTTCATTCTGTCTTTCTGCTTTTAATCTTTCTATCCTTTTCCTTTCTGTTCTTTTCCTCTCTGTTCTTTTCGTCGTTTTTATGCCTTTCCTTGTTCCTTCATTCCTCAGTCTCTTTCTTTTTGTTTCTTTCTTTCTGCTTTTCCTTCTCTCAATTTTGCTGGGGGAGGAAAGCCGGATACCCCGGAGAGAAACCCCCGATGAGCAGCCCGGTAGCCAGGAAAAACCGGTATCACATATCACAAGCTCGACCTGGGCTCGAACCCGTGACAGTAGCAACCCTGACGGCCGTTCAGTAGCGTAGCGGGTAAGTCCGTCATGTTGAATACTAGACCACCGCTCAACCATGGTAAATCACTGGTTGCCTGCTGAACCCAGCGTGCGGCCAACCAGATCTTTTTCTGGACCGACGTTCCTCAACAATTATGCAGTCACAGTTGTCATACCCTGAAACCCTAGCACTGCACGGACGGACGTGCTCCACTGTTATCAGTCAACAAAGGCCGAACGGGGGTCAGTCAAGACGGCGCAGTTTTCCTGATGCTACTTAGAATCAAAAGTTCCGTCGACGATTGCTAAGCCATGTGTCTGAAATATGAGTGTGTGTGAGTCTTTGATGATGATGATGATGATGACGACGACGACGATGACGACGATGATGATGATGATGATGATGATGATGATGATGATGATGATGATGATGATGATGATGATGCAACAGGAAAGAAAAATATGAACCACTTGTCTTACAAGGCATATTTCATAGTCAACACGTCGGCGTTTCGCCATTGTGCCTTCATCAGGACACACAACAAACAAAACATTGATTTGGTGGTTTTTTGTTTTTTTTTAGACTGTGAAATATGACTTGTAAGATAAGTGGTTCTTATTCCTCCTTCTTTGCTGCTTCCAGCTAGTTATGTTTCCAGTCGCAGTCAGTTCCCTTCCTTTTTTATCATAGCACTTCAAACTTTCACAATATTGACTGCCCCCCGTGTGAAACGGAAGAAGAAATCAATGTAAGTGCGTGAGGACATAATGACTACATTCAGCTTGTCGCACACTACACGTGTACACATGGACAGGTGCGAAAATCACAGGTGCCTGACGGACTGGCCTGTGAAATTGCGGTGGTGCAAGGTTTGGGGTAGTGTTTGTTGTCTAGAATTTCTGTTTGTACATGTAGAACAATCTCGTTACACAAGCCGATCCTAGATTTGGAGAGAAGAATTTGTCGGTGTAGCATATAGTAAGGTGGTTTGGTAGGGACAACCAATGTTGATACTGTGATGACATAGACATTGTTCACACCTTAATGTCCTTCTAGTCTTGTTGGGGTTTTGTGGTTGTTTGTTGTTGTTGTTGTTATTGTGGTGGTGGTGGTGTGTTTGTTGTTTTCTTGTTCGGGTATTTTTGTTGTTGTTGTTGTTGTTTTCAGGTTTGATGCGTGCGCGCGCGCGCGCGCGCGCGTGTGTGTGTGTGTGTGTGTGTGTGTGTGTGTGTGTGTGTGTGTGTGTGTGTGTGTGTGTGTGTGTGTGAACTAACAACAAGTCACGACACTCGCGACAATAGACCAGAAACAATAAAACAAAAACTCACATTGTTTATACATGTGAGCTCAAACGGACGTTTCCGTCAACAACAAAAATCTGGAATGATACGAAACGAAGCCTGCCGTTTCTAAAACTTCACTAATATTCATTGGCATCAAGTCTGACTGCGAGAGTTGCAATGACAAATCGATGGAACTTAGTCTCCATTACACTCTCAGGATTTCTGTGGCCCTGACACCCAGTCAGTCCAGCCACAGAGAAGCAGGGAGCTATGAGTGCGGATCTGACACATGGGACGCTGTGGCTGGGCGCGGTAAAAGCTTTAAATGTCGGTCCGCTGGGGCTAATTTGGCGTAAGCGGGTCGATTATGCGTGCTGTGCCCTTTCTCGTTCTGCCCACCACTCTCCGGCACCGCGGCTGTAATGTTTGTTGCTGGCTTTGTTAATTCATCATACTGTTCTAGCGTCTAAAAAGCAAAAGCCCCTAAGTGTTTCTAAAATCCCTGTCGCCTAGGTTCTTTTACTTTGTTGTCGGTGCCACTGACTCATCACACTGTTGTACTGTCTGTTTGGTAAAAAGACCTAAGTGTTTTTCAAATCCCTGGAACATAGACCCTTTCACGAAATGGCGAGTTGTCTGTGGTATCTTATGAAGTCATAGTTTTACATAGTTTTGGGAGTAATATTTGTTTTGAAATTGCTGTTGTTGGCCTATTTAAAATGTAAACAACACTGTATCGCATTAAGAGCTGTACTAATCATCAAGATAGAGTATTTCGAGCGTACAGCCGCACTCACGAGCGAAACTGTTCCAAAACATAAGTTGGCTTAGCAAAGACGGAATTAATCGGTTTACAACTAAACATTATGACAATTTCATCTCAAACGGCCGAGCTGTTTTTATGCTGCTTGCGTTTTCCCAAGCAACCCTTGAATTGTTTTGAGCAGTATACAAGGAACTGTTTAGAGATATTCGTTAGCAAGCCTGCATTTTCAGTAACCTGACCTTAGCTAAACCGCCCTGCCGATAGATGTCGCCGTAACCCAGGTTCTTCTAACGATATTCCTTGGCCTTTCCCGGAGAGTGTAGACGATAAGAAACAGCAAGGTATTCTTCTGGAAAATCTCTGTTATACATGTATGGTCTCCGTTATACAGTTGCCGTGGTCTTGTAGCAAGGGGGGTGGGTATTACCGATACTCATGTACCATCTCACTTGTGGTGATGATGATGATGGAGACTTAGTATAGCTTACGGCTCCACCCTAACTGAGTGCTCACAGCGCCTAGGGAGAGCATTTTAAAAGAAAGGCAGTGTTTTTTAAAACAAAAGTGCAGATGATTACTGGGGTGATGCACTGAACAGATAAGCCCCTCCCCCCTCCACCCCACACCCATCCCCCACCCACCCACCCCCTCCAATGATCAGACTGAGCCACAGATAAAGACAGTATCGAGGAACTTTTTCCGGAATACGGTGATGCTGACCGCCTCCTTCACCGACTCAGGAAGTGAGTTCCACAGTTTGGGAGCCGCACTTTTGAAGGACCGTGCACCATACCTCTTCTTACTGCACTCATGACAAAATGTCTGTTAAAAATTCACTTAAAACCCGACCATATCACTTGCGGATTCTTCGATTCTCAAGTCCGAACATGGTTTTTTACACTTTTCTAATCAGTAAACAAAATCAGTGAAAATCATATGTTAGAGTTCTAGAGTTTCTGGAACGAGGCAACAAGATCTACACGGTCAACCAAACACAAAAAGCGGTGAAATGTGGACCTCCATAGCAGCATTATGCCATCATTCCCGTCCTCATCATCATGCATAACTCTTAAAAGCCCATGCAAAAAATATTTACTTGAAATCTTCGTATCATTAGGAGCCACTTCAAGCCACTTTTACGCAATCTGCAGCGGTCTCGGGCCTAGCGGGGAAGGCACACGCCTTGTGAGATAGTGGCTTGAAGTGGCTCCTACTGGTGTGCAGTGGTTTGTTCTTTTTAAACAGTCTTCTCATATAGTGGGCAGAGGGTGGTCGGGCTCGGACTTTCAAGAGATAAGAAAGTTGCCTCAGTTCCCCAGTCCTCCGCGGATTCGACCCCAGAAATTAGAGGAGCACCGCCGGTTCTGGAAAAGAGTTGGGGGAAAAAACAGGTACAAAACCTGTGAGAATTAGGTCTGACGAGAACGTCCAATGGAAACTTGTGGCAAGAATGCGATACAAATTTGCCGAAATGCCCAACCATGATGGATGGGTTACCTACATAAGTGGAGGCAGGGAAACATGGGGAAGCCAGACTGTCGGTGAATACCATCAAGATATAATGCCCGCATCAGACACAGCTTACAGAATCTTCATGAGGAGGAGATCATGTGCTCTTCCTCTTGTAATCCCCTCTCTCTCTCTCTCTCTCTGCTGTTTCCATAAGCCCAAAGAGCATGGACTGTTTTATGACGAACTGCTGCGCTGTAAAAGTGCACATTGGATTGGACTGGTGTGTGTGTGTGTGTGTGTGGTGTGTGTGTGTGTGTGTGTGTGTGTGTGTGTGTGTGTGTGGTGTGTGTGTGTGTGTGTGTGTGTGTGTGTGTGTGTGTGTGTGTGTGTGTGGTGTGTGTGTGTGTGTGTGTGTGTGTGTGTGTGTGTGTGTGTGTGTGTGTGTTTCCAGGCTAAACCTTTTAAAGTGATTGCGCACACCTTTCAGATCAATCACGAAGGATAGACCGGTACAGGCAGAGTTCCAAACGGAAATCAAGCAGACCGTGCTCTCAACCGTCTAGTATTCGTCCAGATTTTTTTTTTTTGATTTTTTTTTTTTAGGGGGGGGGGGGGGGTGTGAGTTCAATTCAGGAAGTAGCTCGTTCCGGTTTGTTGTTGTTGTTGTTGTGTTTTGGTTTGGTTTTTTCATTCATTCCTTTTTCTTTGGGGATGGGGTGGGGGACAGGTTAAGGGACATCGGTTACTTTTTTTAACATTACTTTAATTGTCCCTTTCGGCGTCGTCTTAGGACAGCAAAAACAAAACAAAAAAGTAAAAAAACATAAAAAAACACCCGCATTCTTTCAATTTACATTAGACGAATAACCACTCATAAGGTAAAAGCAACAAATTAAGAACCAAAAAACAGGTGGAATTAAAAAAAATAAAAAAAGGACCACCAGAGACAAACTTGAAACAGAGAGCTCAGCCCGCTCCCAAAACAAAACAACCAATGCACTGTGGACAGCTTATGACGACCGAAATCGTACCGCTGTCCCTGAAAAAAAAAAAGGCCCAAGATTTGTTTGGAGCAGACAAGCAACAAGAGAGAAACCGTATATCTGGCTTCCGAGCGGCTCCAACAGACCTCGGCTGTATGGTTAGCTCTTGTGGTGGCTGTTTACGGGTCTTGATAGCGAGAGCGGGAGTGAGCTTGAAGGGTGACCGAAGTGTACAGAAAAATAGCCAGTGTAGTATTGAAAAGATGCAAGTTGTTGTTGTTGTAATATTAGTTTTTGGAACAGCTTCGCGTGCGAGTTCGCCTGCAGGCTCGAAATAGTCTATCTTAATTATTAGTAAAGCTCTGAATGGAACACACTGCCGTCTGCAGGCTGTGCGAGCAACATTTCAAAACTCAGCGGTTGCCCACAACACTAGCTGACTCCTCGATATTCGCGTCGCTCGAAGTCGCCTGTTGGTTCAGTGTCAGCCTGGGAGACACCACCCAAAATATTTCATGCTATGGTTGTACACACACACACACACACACACACACACACACACACACACACACACACACACATGACAAGCGTCTATATTCCAGACGGCGCTGTACACTCTGGCTACTGGCTTTTGGGAGCGAGGATGTGTGCTGATCACACAGACCAGTCAGGATCAGACACAGATATCCAGCATTATATCAATCGCTTGATCAATCAGTCTGCTACTTAATCGATCGGCAAATGTAGCCGGCGACCGCCTAATGAAGTGATAGTGCGTTTGTCGGGGGATAACAAGTTATGGTGGGTGGAAGGAGGGGGGGGGGGGGGGTAAACGCTCGTCTGGGAGAATGTCGTTGGTTTTTTGGACAACAATAATACAACCGTTTGACAAGGTCGTGTACAGCTCTTGCACGTTACGTCACCAAAACGGTTGTTGCGGACAGCCCAGTGCTTTTCCCATGGAGAACCTTTTGTTTGTCCCTTCAGCTGTCCATGGTATCTCTATTGTCCTGGCCAGCACGTGTACAACGTGCAGAGACGTCAAGTGAAAGAGCTCCATAGGATACAGATTCCAACTGATGCTCTTCTGATCAATGTTACAAAATGCACTTAGCATAGGGCAAAAAGTGTCCATAGGATGTAACGTTCACAATTATTATGCCCTTAGGATAAAATGCTGACAGTATCTCTCTCTCTCTCTCTCTCTCTCTCTCTCTCTCTCTCTCTCTCTCACACACACACACACACACACACACACACACACACACACACACACACACACACACACACATAAAAGCGATGAGCGCTTGCTCAAACACATACACTTAAAAGTTGTGCATACAAGCAAATACAAAACCATGCAAGAGAGAGAGAGAGAGGGTGGGTGGGGCGGGTGTTTGGGAGTTTAACGTCCTTTTCCACCACGTATGGGAGATATCATAGACAGGGCAACGAGAAAAAGGCTAGCACAAATATTTGGCCCCAGCCGGGATTCGAACTCACCCGAGCATTGAAAGTCCAACGCTCTACCTTTCGGCTATTCCGGCTCCCAGAGAGAGAGAGAGAGAGTATCCGATACCCTGCCTATCAAAAAAGCGGCAATGTGTAGAACAGCCGAACATTCCGACGCTACCGGTCTGGGCACTAAACGTCCCTGCGGAGAAAGACCAGGCAAAGTGCCTCCAGGTAAACGTGGCAGGTACAGACAAAAAATCAGCAGGTGCAAGAAGATGTCTGTGCCGTTATTACGACATCACGGGTAAAGTAAATAAACTGTGATAGGTGTCAGCTGAGACGTAACGCTCGTGAAGGAAGAGTTTTACGGGACCAAACAATAGGGAGAATTCCCCACATGGTTCGTGGCCGTCGCGATATTACCCGGCGCTGCAGGCTACACAATGCAGATATGGATTTCAAAGAAAATGCTATTTATATATAAACATAACGTTGCGCATGACACCGTTGAAATTCTTTAAAATTCACACCCCAAAAGTCACAAAAATCCGGCAGCCAAAGACTCATGTGTGGGATAAATTTCAACAAACTCCAATATTGGACTTTTTTTTCGCAATGCTTGCAGAGACCACCTTCCCCCTTCATTCCTCTGTCGTCTGCTAGCTTTTGTGCCAGCCGCGCATGAATACAAATAGTCCACATGCCAGGGTCATTTTTCACTGTGTTCAGTATTACCTGGCATGAAACTTAATTCACAAAGCAAACAAACAGCCCCAGATTGCCATTTTTTACTCTGCACACAAATTTAAAAAGGGACAAAAATACTGTACTATATTTAGCGGAATTCTAACTACTGACATGCCCCGGAAGCTATTAGTGAGGTGTAACCTGCAGCACCGGCTGACTCCATTCATAAAAAAGAGAAAAACGAGTCTTCGTCTTTCCCTGGAAACGGGGGGGGGGGGGGGGAGGGAGGAAGGCAAGATGACATTCTCCCTCCTCCCTAGTAGGGTAGAGGTTTGTAACGCTTAGCAGCAGCAGGCTTTTACTGCTTTGTCCTCCAGCCCTGCGGCGCCGCGGCCTTAAGAGTATCAGAAGAAACGGATATGTGCGCCGACCATAGGCTAATATACCATACCATACCATACCATACCATCCCATCCATACCATACCATACCAGACCAGACCAGACCAGACCAGACATATGAAACCTAACATATAACCCTAACCCTAACCCATAACATAACATAACATAACATAACATAACATAACATAACTCTATTTCTGACTGGAAAACATCATCTTTCTTTCTCACTGACGAACCGACATGCAAGGAGCTATTTCCGGTGGTACCCAACTTTGAAAATGGAAAAATTCGGTACTGACTGGAGTTTGATTCAGCTGTAGGTGTAACAGAACGGGCTTGTGTATCAATCACAAAACGACATAAGACGTTACTTCTGTGTAAAGACATACGCATGCGCACATGTGAGATATGTAGCTTCATCTGAAAGCAGACGGTCAGGGAAATAATTCCATTAACACATTTCGTACCGCGTATGAGTATTCCACGTTTGTTACTCCTGTTCGGTTTTGCGAAAAACAGGCAAGTTGAGCGCTTAGAACTGTTATCAACCAACAGATTAGAGCGCTATATAAGTACTGTCATTATTATTATTATTATTAACGTTTCCTTGACGGTTCTTTTTTGAGTATAATCAAAATGCAACACTTCCACTGAGCCAAAGATAAATCCATATGTGTGTGTGTGTGTGTGTGTGTGTGTGTGTGTGTGCGTGCGTGTGTGCGTGCGTGCGTGTGTGCGTGCGTGCGTGCGTGCGTGCCTCTGTGTGTGTGTGTGTGTGTGTGTGTGTGTGTGTGTGTGTGTGTGTGTGTGTGTGTGTGTGTGTGTGTGTGTGTGTGTGTGTGCAATGGTGCACAACCCAGAGCTGACGTGGTAGGGAATGAGTTAAGTTCAGAGTTATTTTAAGAAGACCAGACCTGCCTGCCGACTCAAGTCGAAGACTGGCCAGAATAATATTCAATACGATCTCTACAAGCCACGGTAAAACAGTTTTTGGCGTGACAAGACTCGGCCAGGTTTCATATGTCAACTGAAAACAGCAAACCAAACCTTCAGAGGCAGAATCAATGACACTTTTTTTAAAACACTATCTGGCTCTTATTACGTTTTCAACAGCGCCAGTAATGACATTGGGCCGCGGGCAGCCTATCAAATCGCACCTTACTCAGAAGTCCGGATTTGTTCTGAAAACGAGGCTGTCAGACGACACTGAACAGGCGCCTAAATTATTAATTCACCTGCAGCCTACTGCGGCAAAAGCCGTGTGTGTGTGTGTGTGTGTGTGTGTGTGTGTGTGTGTGTGTGTGTGTGTGTGTGTGTGTGTGTGTGTGTGTGTGTGTGTGTGTGTGTGTGTGTGTGTGTATGGATTTGGATTTGTCAAAATGTTCAAAAGTTTAGACTACGTTTGTAATTTCACACTTTGAAACCGAGAAGAACAAAACAGACAGCAGTCAAAAGATTCTGGATGTGAAGAAGAAGGGGAAAAAGGTAAACCTAACAAGATTTTGTTTTTCTCATTAACACTCGGGCAATTTTTCTTGTCAGTCACAAGAAAGATGCATTACACCATGCCAAGACACCATCCCCACACGTGAAATGTGCATGGCAAGAGTGGAAATGACATTCAGTCGACATCAACGAAATGAAAATGCACAACGCGAACTGAACCCAACACGCACACTCACGTAAATCACACGCATTCTCTCACACACTGGACGTGATCACATTACAATCACGTGGTGCGAAGGGTCAGCTCAGCTATTTAAGTTTTGGAATTTAGAACTGCATTTATTTTCAATTTTTGTGGGCTGAACATTTTCAAAGCAGAGGGGGAGGAAGCCGGAGTACCCGGAGAGAACCCTCTAAATGATAAATGATAAATGCGTAGCGGGTTTGTGGTCTACTATCTTTGTGAAATTAGCCACTCACCAAGTCCGGGCACGACGATGTTGAAGATGCAGCACAAGATGGCGACGGGGAGGGGCATGCAAGGGATGGCGTTATACAGTGTCCCGTGCTTCTCCGTCACCTCAAGTACCTCCGTCCGTTCGTCCAGCCGCGTGCCGCTCGCTACATGCACGTGCTTCCCGCCAGATGGACGTCGTGGTGGCTCGGATGACGCAGCTAGTGACGTCTGCGCTTCTGCGTCGCCTGCTGCGGCCGCCATGATGATGACGTCAGAACGCCCTGCAGTTCACTATGTCAGTCGTGGACTTTGAACGTGTTGTACTAGGATGTCGTATCCGTTTTGGGCAGTTTGGATGCTGGAGAGATGTCGACAGCAGTTTAGAGTATCCAAAATGACGTCAGAAACTGTTGCAGTTCACTACGTCAGCCGTGGATTTCGTGCCAGCTTTTACGATGTGTCAATATGATTTGCAGTATTCGTGTTGGGCCAAATCACGAAAAGTCTGGTTTGATATCGGGGAATTTGTGACAACACTTTAGAGTATCCAGATTGTTATATAGTGTCACAATGAGACACGCACAACTCTCGTCCTGTTTGATATTTTGGCAGCGTTTTGGCGACAGGTCGTTTGGCACTGTTTCTTTCTCTGTACAAGTTGGTACAAGTTGAACACGGAACCTACCACAGATACGTCCTATCAATGGTTAGTGGTAACAGTGGCACGTTTTGCTGCAGTAGTTTACCTAGAGCACACCTTCACAAGGTTTTATTTCCACAGTTTTCCCTCAAGATCCGTAGAGCACTTTGTCCAGGGCTGAATGTATCTCTCCTGATCCAAAGAATATCCACTGTCACTTGTCCGTGGACCTGTCAAACGAACTGAGAGGTTGTCAACAGATCTCGGCGTAGACATCTACTGAAATGTCAAACATTGTATTGTGTTTCAGTCAGTGGCAGGTCACTACCGCAGACTATTCTTTGGGTGGGTGGGTGGGTGGGTGGGTACGTACTTAAGGGTTTAACGTCCTCTTCCACCACGTATCAAAGACGGGGCATCGAGAAAAAGGCCAGCACAAATAGTTGGCCCCCGCTGGGAATCGAACTCACGACCCGAGCATTGAAAGTCCAACGCTCTACCGTTTGAATGCCCCGGCTCCCCCCTTCATTCGGGTAAGGTGAACTGGGTGCCTAATATCAAAGTGTAACGGGTGTTACCTTAATGTTTCATTAACAGAAATATCTACACAGTGACCGTGAGAACGGCAATTCTCAGTTCTCTCTTCTGTATTTCTTTGTTTAGTATTTACTCACGCTGGCTAATATGTTCAGATATCGGTAATAGAAGGGAAAAGGGCTTTGCAGCAACGTTATGTTCAGATATCGGTAATAGAAGGGAAAAGGGCTTTGCAGCAACGTCAAAAAACGTGGAAATGTTTTGGGTTCTCTTTTTTTCATTAGCTTAATGGTTGACATCTTGTGGAGTATTCTAGATATCAAACGAAAAATTCAGTGAGATACTTGATCAACTCATTTTTGTCTCGCTTCTATCGGCTTTAATATGACTCGCACAGCGCAAGAAACGGCTATACAAACAGCGCCTTCTGCAACAAACCATTTGACAACGACCTCGGAATCGGAGAAAGCCTAGTTCAAGACCTCTCTCTCTCTCGACCTCTCTCTCTCTCTCTCTCTCTCTCTCTCTCTCTCAGTACCCTTTAATGTAGAATAGCAGGACAGCATGTAAGATAAGCAGCAATGCCTAAATGCTCTATCCTGATTTTTTTTTAAAAACTTCCATCATCATCATCTCTTTCTCTCGGCTCTCTCTTTCTCTCTCAGACTGAGGTACTTCGATCGAAATTCCGTGCGGACGTCAGTTTCAGTTGGCGCGGGCCGATCTGAAGTGGACCAATTTTGATATTTCAACATTAATTTGGAAAAGTCTGCACAAAACGCAACACTAAACTAGTCAACTGCCGAAACTCAGTCGGCAAAGTGTCGGTGAATGCGGTTTCTGCCCTGCGGACTACAAATTGTCCAAATTAGACCAGTCTATATGCCGGAGCAGACCCTAATGACCGGGTTCCCGAGCCCTGCATCGCACGCGCCTACCGCAACAAATGCTGTTTTCTCACGAATTCCAACCAGATTTCACATCTCTCGCTTTGTACTGATTTTCGGAGCGACCGGATCCTTATCAGTGACACGGAAATGTCCTTGTTGTATTTGATGATCTGTAGTGTCACTGACAGTTAAATTATAATGATTCGTCAGTTACCAGACGATTACCAACATACACAAGTGACAAACAGTGTGATTTGTTAGCACTGTCTGATGCCTTTCATCACTGCCTGGCGTTGCACCGACTTGTTTCCGGAGCAACTGGTCGGCTGACGCGGACGGTGTTTGAAGTGTCACCGAGTGTTACATTTATCATGACCCTGCACTCGGATTCACTGAACTGGTTACTGACCAGCCCTCGCCAGTGAGACACACCAGTTGGTTGTTAGCACTAATACCTTACATCACTGATAAAAACACAGATTTTCCGGGGTAACCGGACTGACGCGGAAGTCTTTTCTCGTGTCACCAACATTTACATTTATAAAGACTCGTCACACTCCGGTTTTAGTCAACTGCCATCATACGCAAAGTGACAAACACAAGTTGTTTGTTAGCACTAATGCCTCCCACCACTGGCGTTGCGCTGACTAGTTTCCGGGGCAACTGACTTGGTCGACTGGCGCGGCGGAAGTGTAATATTTGACTCACTAACGTTTAACTTTATAATGACCTGTCACACTCACTTTTCAGTCGATTACCAGCCTTCACAAGTGACAAACACGAGTTATTTGTTAGCACTGATGATTTACATCACTGATACGACACTGATACGACACTGATACGACACTGATACGACACTGATACGACACTGATACGACACTGATACGACACTGATTTTCCGGGGGTAGCGTGGAAGTGTTCAGGCTTTTATGTCACTGGCTAGCGTTTGGCTTTATAATGTCCAACATACGCAAGTAACAAACACGAGCAAGTTAATATGTTAGCACTGATGAAACCTTACATCACTGGCGTTGCCCTGATATTCCGGGGCGGCAACAGGCGGACTGACGCAGAAGGGTCCTGAAGTGTCACTAAGTGTTAAATTTAACATGACTCTGCACTCAGTTTCACTGAATTGATTTCCAACCTTCGCAAGTGCTAAACACGAGTTGTTCATGAACACTGGTGCTGTGACGTCACCGAAAAGACACTGAGTTTCCAGGGTAACCGGACTGACGCAGAAGTGTCCGTAAGTGTCACTAAGTGTTAAATTTATGTTGACTCTACACTCGGTTTCAATTGATTATCAGCCTTCGCAAGTGACAAACACGAGCTGTTCCGTCATTAGCACTGATACCTTACATCACTGATAAGACACTGATTTTTCGGGGTAATCGGCGGACTGATGCGGAAAAGTCATTTCGTGTTACTAAGTGTTAAATGTATCATGACTCCGTCTGCACTCGGTTCCGGTGAATTGATTACCAGCTGTCACGTGACAAACACGAGTTGTTTATTAACACTGGTAATTACATCACCGATAAGACACTGATTTTCTGACGTAACCGGACTGACGCGGAAATGTCCTTTTGCGTTACTGGTAGCGTTTGAATTTATAACGACTCGTCACCAGCCCGAATCATCAGTCCCGGCTGAGGCCAAATATTAGTCCTGGCCTTTTTCTCGTTGCCCCGTCGTTGCTATTTGATCACACTTACGCGGTGGAAAAGGGCGTTAAACTCCCAAACACCCACCCACCCATCCTCGTCACCAGCCAGTGACCAACATACGCAGGTGACAAAGACGCGTTGTTTGTTGTTAGCACTGATGACTTATATCCCTAGCGACGCGCTTGTCATTTTTCCGGGGCAACCGGCGGACTGACGCGGAAGTGTCCTTTTGTGCCAATTGACGGTTAAATTTGTAATGACTCAGTGGACTCAATTGCCAATCGACTGCCAGCACTATGCTGTACGCGTGACAAACACGAGTTTGTGAGCACTAAAAGTGAAGCTTTATCGTTGATTTTTGCTTTCCTAGTCAACAAAAACAGCACAGGTAGTATTCTTTGGTACGAAAACAAACACAAACACACGCTGAAAGCAGACACCTCAGGCAACACTGATCCGGTGCCATACCTAGGAGGAAGAGATACATGTACCTGGTTGTTCTTGAGAAAGGCACAGGAATTATTTCCCCCTGGGAGGCTGAGCGTCAACATTCACAACACCCCCGTTGTTCCAGAGGAGGGGAAGGCGCTGCACCTCTATGTTGTCTTTCACCACACAATTGTACTCCAGCCACGCTGCCAGAGAACAGCAGCCGAGTGACGGACCAGTCAGATTCAGCCAGGGCTGGAAATGCAACAGATGGAGCGAGCAAGAGAGAGAGAGAGAGAGGGAAGCTCTGAGATTGAGAGATCGAGAGAAGCATGCGGACACACCGTACACACACTCACTCACACACACACGCGCACGCGCGCGCGCGCTCTTAGCCCAAAAGCACGAGCGTCGCTCGACTCCGCTCGTCAGTTGCAAGCTCTTGCCTGGTGGTATTGTATGAATGTGGCGACTAGTGCCAAGCGATGGAATGTGACGGTAGGAGAAAAATTGGAGTCTCAGTGCGCGCCAGTTGGCGTACTATAGCTGAGCTGTGTGGCCGGGGAGAGGTGGCGAGGGGGCAGACGCGCCATTGTGCGTTGCACGTGCTATAAGTGTAGTGGCAGCTGGGGAGACATTTAGTACAGTGGCAGGCGCTGCTACAACCCGCTCAGCTACTTATATAGGCACGGCATTAATGCGGCCTGGCTTTTGCTGCCTCTCTCGCCGTGTAGTCATTAAGATTTTTTGTAGGCCGGTATTATCACTTACATGCACTGAGCTGATGGCCGATAGGGCTTTTGAAACATACGCTCAGTGTCCGTGTTGTTTGTGTGTGTGTGTGTGTGTGTGTGTGTGTGTGCGTGTGTGTGTTTATTCCCTAGGGTATACAGGCAAACAAAAATACAAATGCACAAAGCCCCAAAATGCCAATATATTCCCTTTTACCCTCAGGCGTCATAACATAGTGGTCACCCCTAAAAAATACTTCAATCTAGTCAGTCTACTTTCTGTTTAGGCCAGAAAGCCAGTCAGTTTACCGAAAGCCACTCACGCCACCTTTGCCTCTCTTGAGCGCAAAAAGTCAAAGCTTCACTGGCAGTTTGCCTCCCGGCTCTTCCAACACCCTGACATGCGCTTTGCCCTACGGCCAAAACTCTCGAAAAACACTCAGTTCTTCATGACAACAACAATAACTACAAAGTAGCACACTGGCAATGTAGGGTCCTTCAAATAAACACCTAACCACGTGACCCAACGCTCAGTTTGTGTCCTTACGCCACCTGCGAGATGAACTCCCGAACTTGAACTTGAAGCTGTATTGACCCGGGGCACGTCTCGCGTACGCCTAAAGCGCCCTGGGTGCAAAGTGATGCTGAAATTGACTACTGACCCGGTGTCATTCGGGAAGGAGAGTTCCTTTGACATGCTACACTTACTTGGCGCTAACTCGGGTGGTAAAGTGTTTGCATTCTAGAACGTATGGTCACAGGTTCGAATCCGGACCGGCCACCTATGAAGGTCGATCATTTTACAGTTTGGGGGTTTATTTTTTATTGTTGTTGTTGTTGTTGTTTTAATGACAGTGGGTCAGATTTTGTTTGGTTTGCTGTATGTGGTTTTTGTTTTGTTTGTTTGTTTGTTTTTGTTTTTGGCGTTGTTGCTGCGATGTGTTTGTTTGTTTGTTTCTTCATCTGCCAACCTAATGGCTGTCATCGTCAATCAAAACTTCCGGGCCAGGCAGGAGGGGGGGGGATGCATGGTGCGTGGTGTCCGGGAGGTGGGGGGGGGGGGAATTTGCCAATCCGGCCGTTAAAGGATTTATGAATTTAGAAGACATCTGAGGTTAGCAAGATAGCGAAGCAACAAGTGCACTGAGAGAAATCTGAAAGTCCCCCGGCGGTAGGAAACAGGACAATTTGAAAACAAAAAGTTCGGAAGGGCATCGCACTTGTCAAGAATAATTATATGGGTGATCTGAACTTGATGCCAACAGGGTGCTGTTGAGACGGGGAGAAGTCTCTCTTTTTTGTCCATTTTTTTTTTTTTTTTTTAAATCAGCAATAGATTACACTGTACTTTCTTCGTTTTTTTTTTTGTTTTTTTTTTGCTGCCCCAACTCTTTTTGCCAGCTCCAGTGGTGTTCCTCCTAGGTCATGGGTGGAATCCACGGAAGGCTCGAAGGCTGGGGCAATTTTTATTATGCATGATGATGGAGATGAGGATGATGGTAAGATGATGCTATGGAGGTCCATGTGGTTTGGGACTACGGGACAGGGCCGCATTCCACGCTTCCTGTCATAAATATCCCGGCGTTCACCAGGCCCGGGAACTACGGCACCTGCGGTGCCGGCCGTGTAATCATCCACATCATAAGACGTGTCATACCAAGGGAAGCACCCCCAAAGTCGCACCCGTAAAGTGGGTGAATCTCGGCTGTGTGGCAACAGCCTCCCCATTGGGCCCATAGCACACCCGCTCTGGGTAGGAGCCGACCTAGGTAGGAAAAATCCCGCTTGTCTCGGCTGGGATTCGAACCCGGGTCTCCCGGTCCATGATCCGGTTCTTTTCTTTTTTCTTTTTATTATTTCCTTTTCTTTCTTTTCTCCCCCCCCCCCTTTTTTTTGTCTTTTCTCTCTCTCTCTCTCTTCTCTATTTTTCTTTTCTCTCCTTTCATATTATTTCCTTTTATTTTCTCTTTTTACGAGTAAACTCTGCCGCACTTTTCAGTTAATGAAAACGTTACCCGTCAGAATTTTAGCAATGCGTTTTTTTCTGATTCCATTGACAACAGGAGTCAGCAAGAAGTGGGACATGAACTTAAAATAAAACACGGCCGCTGAGAGTGGCCGTTTGTTATCTTTCCTTTTTTCCACCACTTACTCTTGGTGGGTTATTATTTAATAGATAGGTGACGGTTGTTACGGTAGCGTCAGGGCCAGGGGACACCATGTGGCAACGAGTGCACCGGGTGACGGGAGTGACTGACCTTAGTTATTTTGGCGGGACTTTTGAGACATGGATGAGATGAAAGACAGTCTGAGTGACAAGTTTACTGTTGTTGATGTGATCATTATGTGATGCTGCCCACAATTCGCGTGCTCTTTTTGAACTCCGGCCGGGTCTTGTGTGTGTGTGTGTGTGTGTGTGTGTGCAGTGCAGTGTGTGTGTGACGGTGTATGTCAGTCAGTGTGACGGTGTGTGTGTGTGTATGTGTGTGTGTGTGTGTGCCATGTTTGTGTGCCATGTGTGTGTGTGTATGTGTGTTTTGGTCATGCCGGGGCGGCGTGTGCGTAGCTTATGCGTGGACTGCAGGCCTGCATAGACTGACGGTGCGTGCAAGTGTATATACAAGTGCAAGTGTGCGTGCCAGTGTATATACATGTGTCTGCGTCAGTGTGTGCAGAGTACAGAGTTTGTGCACTGAACGGCCGACGCCGTTTTGCGAAACAAGGCAGACTGGCGAGATCGAAGACACAGACTCGGATTCGATCGCATCTTGTTGCCACTGTCCAAGCACGTTTCCTCCCGGTCGTCAACCCTAGCGAAACTATGACGGTTTTATGGGTAAGGACAAAAACAATATCGATTCATTTCTTCAGCAGACATGGCGAAATGTGTTTTATCGCGTCTGGAATGGGTAAAATGTCGACGCGGAAGCAGTGCATGGAATAGTGACGAGAGACTCTGGCGATGCTGATGGTAGTATGATAGGAGAGTTTGATGACGGACCTTCAGTTGACGTCAAGGGAGGTTGTGATGACGTCATACTTGTTTATGAATTTCAGGCTGGAGGGGAGTGGGGGGATAGTGAGTACGCTGAGTGGGTCAACATCGTCCTCGTGAGTCATAAATTATGTGTACAATATAAATGTACAATATAAACGTACAATATAAATGCACACAACACCAATGGACACAACCAAAATACTGTTACACCCATGAAAGAAGACATTTTCTTGTCTTTTTTGTTTTGAAGAGTCACGCTCAAAGGTCTGCAATCTCAGCAAAAAGCCGCAAACATTGCGTTTTTTTAAAAAACTGCAACTCATTCCACAGTGCATAATCCAGGCAACTCTGACACAGTTGCAGTGTTTTCAGCGATTCGGGGACCCTTATAAAGCCAGAGCACGAGTTTGCCGTGACACTATTTTGCTTTTGGTCAGTGAGCGAGACACATCGCTACAGTGTCTAGCGGATGTTGAGTGCTGCACAATGTTTCTCGCTCAGTGTCACAACGCAAACTGAGCTGTGAAATCAGGCTGCCCTTGGCTTTTATTGGGGTTTCAGGGACGCTGAAAACTCTGCAACTGTGACAGAGTTGACTGTGCTTGCACGGTCGACTCTGTATTTTTTTTCTTTCACGCTTCGGAAAGCTTTTTGTTGGGAGCTTAGATCTTTAAAAGTGCGCATGTATACTCCAAACAGCCAGTCTTACTGACTGACTGACTGACTGAAACGTTTATTTCAGGATAAAGACTTGTAGGCATGGTCTGCCTATCCTACAAGCTGTCCTGCTAATCTAGGAACACTAAAAAAAAAAAAGGCTAACATTACAAAAAAAACAAGCAAAAAAAGTATACCAGACACAAAGGGAGTAAATCTAATTAGAAAATAGAAGAGAAAAAAAACATGCAAAGATACAAAGAAGCGCAGGAAATTCAAAGGAAACACATCGGGAAATAGGTGAAGAAGTAGACAGCATGGTGTTTGAAATTGTAGTATACAACATAACTTGTAAAAAGGTAACATGTAATAGTACCATCTGATAACGAGTAATTTAGCATGGTTCAGATATTGTTCATGGACCTATGACTTACGTAAGTATCTGAGAAGTTGAGTTTTAAATGAATGAAGCTTCGGGGTACATTTAAAGTATGCTGGCAACTGGTTCCATGAAAGTGACCCAGAGAATGAGAGGCTTGTTTTAAAAATGTCCAATTTAGCTAATGGTACATGTAATTGGAACAGGCCATTTCTTGCGTTGTGTCGCTGACTTGGTTGAAAGAACGTGGTAAGATATGGAGGAGCCTTACAGTGGACTATCTTGTGCATGAAAACGCACCGGTTGAACTCAAGATGCTTGGTAAGGGGGAGAAGTTCGAGCGCTCTAAGTTTTTCTTCTGTGGGTAAGGGCCCAGGATGTAAAAGCTTTATACCACGTTTATAGAGAGAATTGATCTTTTTCAAGTGAATATCACCACATTTGTCCCAGAGGTTGGAGGCGTAATCTATATGACTTTTTATATGTGCGTGAAAGAAAACTTTGCAACTGTCGTGGCTAACTATGCGGTTAAGTTTACTTAAGAGAAAAAGATTTTTGGACAGGGTTTTACTAAGTTTTTCTAGGTGCGGCTCCCACTTCAATTGGTCGTCCACTGTAACGCCCAAAAGGCGATGCGTTGACACTTGGTGTATGGGCTCTGAGCCGAGAGATAGTTTGAGAGGTAGAGGCTTCCGCTGGTGTTTTTGGCGGGTAGTTATTAGCATGCTCTTTGTTTTGGGGACGCTGATTATCATATGATTTTGGGTACACCATTCAGATACTTCATCGAGGCTCTGCTGGAGTGTTTTGTTTATTGTTGCCTCTTTTGTGTCGGATGTGTGTAGTGTTGTGTCATCTGCAAATAACTCGCAGGACACGTTGGGACTAGATAAACAAAAAGGAAGGTCATTAATATAAAGACAAAATAAAAGAGGCCCCAAGATGGAGCCCTGAGGTACTCCATTTTTAACAGTCCCTTCGGATGAGAATGTGCCATTTAAAAAGACTCTCTGTTTCCTGTGTAAGAGGAAGGATGAGAAGAATGATAATGCGCCTGACCCAATGTTGTATAACTGCAGTTTTTTTCAACAGAATGCTGTGATTCACCAAATCAAAAGCTTTCTTGAGGTCAAGAAATATTGCTCCAGATAGCTTTGACTCATTTATACCACGAAGCCACTTATCTATGATGTGAGTGAGAGCAGTCTGGCACGAGTGGCCTGGACGGAAACCTGACTGAAATGCGCACAGAAGTTTATTTTCTTCGAGGAATGTGAGCAGATGTGTGTGAATGTGTCTTTCTAGGGGTTTTGAGAGAACTGATAGTATAGATATTGGACGATATTCATTTACATCGCTTAGATTTTTGTTTTTTTGGTATCGGGATAACTTTAGCGTTTTTAAGGGCCGCTGGAAATACATTATTTTGAATAGAGAGATTATGGATAAATGTCAATGACTCAATTATATATGGTAGGGACGTTTTTAGTATTTTGCTACTGATGCCATCCAAACCACACGATTTTTTGTTTGCCATGTTGGATATTGACTTACCAACATCTAGCACAGTCATTAATGGTATGGTAAATGGTTTACATGTAGACGTGTTGCAATGTAGTTTTAGTTGTTCTGAACAGACATAATTTTCGGGGTCGCTATCATTTTCCTGGGCTAAAGTATCTGCTATATTTAGGAAATGACTGTTAAAAGAATTGGCCGTGAGAGTATGGGGGATCGTGGGAGACTGAGATTTTTTTTTACCTTTTGTAATCATGTTAATAGCCTGCCATATTGTGCGAGAGTCTTTGCCGTCAGCAATTACCTTTTCGGCTTCCAATTTCTTGGCCTTTCTAACAAGTGATTTCACGTAATTTCTTTGTTTCTTGAATTCTTGGAAATTTTTTTTCTCGTTTCAAATTATCTCGGACCTTCATAGCCTGTTTAATGTCCTCTGTAA